>VMDO01003635.1:115080-138621 GCA_007922755.1 Pedetes capensis
AAGCAGGGTCAGGCCTGGTTAGTACCTGGATGGGAGACCACCTGGGAACACCAGAAGCTGTAGGCTTGGGAGAAGGACCTGGCAACCCCCTCCCAAAAATCAATCTGCCATTGAAAACCCTATGAACAGCAGAGAAGCACTGACAATAGTGTTTCCCCTGTTGTACAGAAGGTCGCTATGAGTCGGATACCGACTCGACAGCACCTAACAACAACAACAACATGTTTAATTTACTTTTCTTTTATGTAGACAAAATATGTCATCTTATACACCTTTCTTTAAGGATATTGAGTTTTAAAATATAATGCATGTCATGACTAAGATCAAATTAACCCAATTTTGAACTTGAAAGATATATATTTTTACTTTCATCACTTGGTATCAGTATTAGAACAGAAACTACTTGCTTGCCATGAGCTTTTTTCCCTAGATTGTGTGGAAAGTGAATAAAATAGATCATGTTCATTATCATATCTGTGCATATTTTTATTTCTAACCACAAGTGTACCACTTCCTATACTCTTCCAACTCTTGTCCTCTTAAAGAACAATGGCTCCAATATTAGTGATCCAGGTCAGTTGTTTCTAGGCCAGTGACAATGAGATACTTTCAACTCTCTTTGATAGGAATAGAGCTAAGAACATGATTTCCACATTCATCTCACAAATAGCACGTATACCTCTCAACTGAGACTGTGTCAGCTGAGAGCTTGTGGTGACCATCTTTCCCTTCATATGGAGGATCTCAAAATGAAGGTAGTTCAGAGAAAGTGATATGAAGATAGAGAGTTGGAGTCCTGGGGGTATTGTGGAGCTGATAGGTTTAGCTGACTCTAAAGCTCAGTCTCTTCACTAGCCTTTTGAGACAGCAACAGCAATTGGCAGAGAAATGGCTCCTCAAAGATACTCACACCCTAACCCTCAGACCTGTGAACACCTTATATTACATGAAAAAAGGGACATTGAAAATATAATTTTAAAAACCCTTAAAATAGGGAGTTTTCCTGGATTTTATGTATGGAACTAATCTAATCACATGAGCCCTTAAAAACAGAGAAACTCCTGTGAGTAGATCTAGAAAATTCATATGACAGAAAGGAGAGTTAGAGAGATTGTAAGTACAGGAGAGATTCAAGACACCATTGCTGAGATGTAGTGGCCCGCATGCAAGAACTAAAGAGAAAGGCCTGTGGGAGTTAAGGCTCCTACCAGTTAACAACCACAAAAACCCCAAAACCATAGTTCTATACTGCCAGGAATATGCTGCCAAAACCAACTTTAACTTAGCCTGGGATGATTCTCTTCTAGACCCTTCCAACCAGAGCCATGTTTGCTGAGACCTTAATTTTGCCCTTGTAAAACATGCAGCAGAGAAACAAGTCAAGACAGTATAGCCTTTTGCCCTATAGAAAGGTGAGATGATAAATATGTGTTGATTCAGGCTGCTAAATTTGTAGTAATCAATTATAGCTGCAATAGAAAAGTAATATAGCCCGAGAAGGCTTTTTGGCTCTTCCGAACAAAAATGTCCTTACAAATATAATGTTGTTTTTAGACTCAAATGTATTGCAATATTAGAAGAAAGCATATTGAATTTTCTTTTGAGTAAGAAGAAAATAAAAGAAATGTTATTCTTAATACCTATGGGCCCTTAGAATGTTGTTGTTATTTTTTGCTTATCCCTTGGTAATAAAGCAGATGTCTTGAGAGTAAGAACAATGCCCCACTATAAGATAGAATATTTCAAGAGCTCAGAGATCAACTCTCAGGAACTAGGTAAGTCTTTCTTGAGAATGGGTGGGGCTTAAGCAACCTAAACCTGCTATCTGTTTCCTGCACAGGATATTTTGTGTCTTAGCCCTTCAGCTATATGGGCCTTTGAGGTTAAGAATGACAGGACAGCTGGGCGCAGTGGCGCACGCCTGTAATCCCAGAAGCTTGGGAGGCAGAGGCAGGAGGATCACAAGTTTGAGACCAGAGGAAGTCTGTGTAACTTAGCAAGACCCTGTCTCAAAAAAGAAAAAAAAATGGGCTGGGGGTGCAGCTCAGTGGTCCAGCATTTGCAGAGCATGCAAGCACAAGGCCCTGGGTTCAACCCCCAGTACAACAACAACAACAACAACAACAACAACAACAAAGAATGACAGGTCACTTTTTACAAGCAAATATCCAACATGCTATAATTTCATCAGGAGACACTATACCAAGAACTCTTTTCAGTGGAGCCATGGACTGACAGAGGAAGTTCCTTTCTAGGCAGAGAGAAAGTATGTCCCTTGGGCTATACCTTTTGTGCAGGCTGGAGTCTTTAATCTCAATTGATGCTGTGAGCCAGGAGCTTAGTTATGGAAATGCCTCAGATGCCAATGAAAATCCATGGAGCAGCTTCAAGAGTTGTGGGTACTACATTATCTACATTATCCCTCAGCCCTTCCCATCCTTTTCTATGTCGTGATTCACATAGAATTTTGTATGGCACACTGAACTGAAAAAGACCACTCATAGCCAGAGGAGACCAATTGAAGGGTTCTAGATGAGTCAGGCCCTGCCCAATCACCCCCAGCTTTAGAGGGTGCATGAGTTGTGATTCTGCCAAATATGCTATATTCAGAAACTATAGCACATTCTGAGAGTTTTCTTCATACAATTTGGTATGATATATTCAAGCCTACAAAGAAAGACTATTTTTTTCTCAGAGCTATGTCCTGTTTTTGTCTAAACCATCCTATCTTCCTCACATAAGGAGTATAGAATTCAGTTTTCCCCCCATTGGAAAACAATATTTTTCTGTTATTATGTTGATTAAAGTAGCAGTAGATTACATTTTTGGAAATATCTAGTCCTTTGGAAAAAATAAACATGTGCAGAAGAAAGAAAGGAAATTGAGACACACACAGAGGGTGGGGGGACTGAATTCACTTTACTTTGGGGGATTCATGAAGGGTATTTTTAAAAATTTTTGTGCCAGCTTAGTACTGGAGCTACAGTAATGAAAGAGCCTTCTCTTCAAGGAGTTCATATTCTATTGGGAGTGGTAGGGGATTAGTAGAAAATAGATAAATCAAAATTTAATGAGTGTTACTTTGGAAGTAAGCCCAAAACTATTAAGTGGTGGGAACAGACATGTCATCTTGGCATTTTCCTTATGTAAAATAATATATTGCATTGCACAAAGTTAACAAGTTACTTTAGGTTCCCTTTCTAGTTATGGGCTTTGGAGTCTTGACAGCTTAGAAAAGATAAGGGTGAGGCACCTCTGAAGATGTTCACTCTCTGTAAAGAGCCCCTTGACACACAGCAACTCAGGACCTTATCCAGTTGAGGAGGGGAACAAATGTGACCCTGATATTCATATGAGCCTGATCCACACTTCCCCACCACAGTGCTGTGAATTCTGCTCTCAAATTTAGCCTCCTTTAAGTCCAACATGAGTTAGAGCCACTCATGTTGTATGACAAGAGTGGGAAAAATAGGGAGTAAATGCTTGGAATATTATTCCTGGCCTGGCATGAATTTCTCATTCACAGAGATGTGCAAAAATATGCCTCTGAAAGTTTCTCTAATTTAATTTAGCTCTTGCAATCATTTCAGCTGATGATAGCAAGTGCAATTTTGTCAGTTCAGGGTAAACTGAAACTCATTCACACTCACTTAAACATACATTTAAACTTGCTCAATTCTGAAGTTTTAAAAGTTTTTGCAGGCTTCATGTTCAGTGACATCATGATTCTAACCCACTGCCCCCACCTTTCATCTGTGTGTAGTGGACACCTAAGTCCAGAAAGGAGGACAGAGGGATTTCTAGGAACTTGGCCTCCAGGGGAGTGAGTGCTCTTAGTTACCCGGTGAGCCCCTGAATATCCGTTGGAATGTAATTCATCTCTTAGGGTCCTCATTTTCCTGGTATGATTTCTACCACTCAAGTCTAAGGTTCACATGCTCTGCATTTTCCTGATTAATGCCTTAGAATAATATCCTATTAAAAGAAGTTTGCGTACAGCCATACCACCCTGGTGTCCGATCTGGTCAGATCTCAGAAGCTAAGCAGGGTTGGGCTGGCTAGTACTTGGATGGGAGAGTGCCTGGGAATACCTGATGCTGTAGGCTTGGGAGAAGGATCTGATAATCTACTCCTGAAACAATCAGCCATTGAGAACCCTATGAAAAGGGGCACAGTAGTGCACTCCTGTAATCCCAGCGACATGGGAAGCAGAGGCAGGAGGATCACAAGTTCTAGACCAAAGGCAGTCTGCATGATTTAGCAATACCCTGTCTCAAAAAGTAAAAAAAAAAAAAAAAAGGGCTGGTGGTGCAGCTCAGTGGTATAGCACTTATAAAGCATGCAAGCATGAGGTCCTGGGTTCAACACCCAGTACCACACACACACACACACAAAAAAAAAAAAAAAAATAGAGAGCGAGAGAGAGAGAACTCTATGAAAAGCAGAGAAGCACTGACATAGTGCCAGGCATAGCACAGTGTTGGGTAGTGTTTTATCTGTTGTACATAGCATCGCTATGAGTCAGACCTAACTTGAGGGCATCTAACAACAAAAGCAGTATGTTGTTGTTGTTGTTGTTAGGTGCCATCGAGTCGGTATCCGACTCATAGCGACCCTCATAGGGTTTTCAATGGCTGAGTGCTTCGGGATTGCCTTGGGAGTGGATTGCCAGGCCCTTCTCCCATTTTTGTGGTGCTGGGAATTGAACTCGGGGCCTCAGAGACTGCAGTGCAGCGCTCTACCCACTGAGCTAAATCCCAGCCCAAAAGCAGTATAGACCAAGTAAATTAACTTGGCATTATGATGTGACCCTTTGTTTTGTGAGATTCCCCTCTCATTCCCTTATTAATTCTAAGACACCTTGAGATGTATTGCCCGTGAGGACAGAGGCATTTTCTCAACAATACGTGTTGTGTTCCAGTGTTCCTCATTCATAGGCAGCTGGAGATCTATAGACCAGAAAATCTCTGATTCTACCATTCAACTAGGGAAGGTTGGAAGGTGTTCCATGTGAGGACTGTTTAGGATGTTCAAGGTTTTCAATCCAGGGGGACAGAAGAGTTCCTCAACTCTAACCTTGCCTTGTCTTGTGTTTTTGTTTTGGAAACTTCCTTTTCTCCTGGGCTGCTCCCAGATGCTCACTGTATTGAAGCTTAGCAAACTGCCATATATGCTTGATTCCAATCTGTACCCTTTCAACAGTGTCAGAGGGCTAAAAAATCAGATGTGGATTAGAATTGCATGCAGATTGGATTCACAGTCAAGGGCTCTTTAATAAGTACACAATTCTAACCTGCATCTAATGGTTTAACCCTCTGAAACTTGAAAGGGTGTAGATTAGATTTGAGACTATACAGTATACCCATCAACACCACCTCTCAATTGTCAAAACCAGGCTGCATGTCTCTCACTCTGTTCTGCAACCCACACACCTGGCATAATATCTAGTACACAAGAGGCATTTAAGTTCTTTTTTTTTTAATAGTTATTAGAAATTTCTTTTTCTACCCTGTACAAAGAAGGATACACTTTCTGCCTCTTCTTGATAAGTGTCTGGGGTCAGGGCAAATCTGAGACATATGGGCTACTTCCCCATGGAGAGGTAACAGACATTGGTACTGACAGCAAGAACATTCTTTATGAAACAGACCAGATCCCAAACGTGACACATTCAGTGCTGTACTCAAGTCTTTTCTGAAGTGGACATTTTAAAAAATGTGTTCTTTATAGATAACTTAAAATATTAAGCACTGAAGAATTCTTATGAATTGTATTATTTCATGATAATTATATGTTGCCATTTGGTTGCTTCATAGAGCTGTAGATTTCTCCAAATTTTATTTCCCTAGGCTTTTTTTCCCTTCTAATTACCATTGTTGTTACTAATACCTTAGAGGGCATATAAAAATACATTTCTAGTACATGTATCCATCCTGAAGATAGATATCTGAATCTATCTATCATCTATCTATCATCTATCTATCTATCTATCTATCTATCTATCTATCTATCTATCTATCTATGTTGTTGTTGTTACGTGCTGTTGAGTTGGGTCTGACTCATAGTGATCCTCATGGGGTTTTCTTTTCTTTTCTTTCCTTTTTTTTTTTTTTTGCGGTACTGGGGGATTGAACCCTGCATGCATTACCAGTGGTGGACTCCTGAGCTGCACCCCCATCCTATTTTGTCTTACTTTTTGAGACAGGGTCTTGCTAAATTACACAGACTGCCTCTGGTCTTCAACTTTCAATCCTCCTGCCCCTGCCTCCCGAGTCTCTGGGATTATAGGCATTTGCCACTGCCAGGCTCCTCCTAGGGCTTTCAATGGATGATTGATTTTGGGATTGCTTTGGGAGTGGATTGTAATGTCCTTCTCCCGTTTTTGCAGAGCTGGGGATAGAACTCAGGTCCTCTGAAAGTGCAGAGAGCACTCTACCAACTGAGCTAAACCCCAGCCCCACCTATCTATTGTTGTTATATATCAATCACAAATAATTGATTTTGTTTTCCTAGTCAATTATGAGTAGGACTAAAAATACTTAAAGAATACATGACATTTAAATGCCAACATTTTATTCATGGGAGTCACTGACACTTTCCACTTGGGGCAAGATGAAAAGTTCCTTATTTTCTTCATTGTGATCCAAATTAAAGCAAAGTTTAATTAAAGTTTCATTAAAGAAAAATCTTTTGTAGTCACTGGAAGCATCTTTTTCTCTGAGCCAAATATGTTTTAGAATGGCATGCTTTCATCTCAAGTTTCTAATGTTTTGCTGAGGGAAGAAAGGGAATAGATACTCCATTAATGAGGTGTGATGTGGCTCAGCCAAGAGTATAAAGCACCAGGTGTTCCATCAATTCTCATCTAGGCTGAAGAGACAGTGGTGCAACACCTATAAGCTTTCTTGACTGACAGGCTCTTAACATGTTGTTATCCCAGTGACCTCTAATAGGGTGCTACTCCTTTAGCCAGGTTTCCCATTGCATTCTCATCACTTTAACTATTGTTCTTTCACATAAACCTTTTTGATACCAATTCCCTTCCAATCTTCCCCTCTTTACTTCCTATACTGGTCACCACCCAACTGCTACTTTGATCTTCTGCAAACAAGCATACCCTGCTAGTGTTATTGTTCTTTAGACATTACTCAACCCTTCTCCTCACTTTCAGGGTTTTACACATGCATTAATTTCTTTTGTTGTTGGTCCTCTGACATTATGACATTATTTGCAAGTGAATTTTGGCATTCTGTCTCTAAGTTGAGAGGGATATATGATGAAAAATAAGAGAACAAATAAAATTTCCATATTTTCTTAGCCCAGATTTATTTAGAAATGACTGCATGACAGAAGTGTGCATGCCAGAAGATCATAGAAAAGTATCTAAGGGAACAACATTTATGGGAGGATAAAGGAGCAAGGACTGGGCAGAGGGACAAGTTCAACTGCAAGCCAACTGCAGCTGAGACTTCAGAAGACCCACAGGAAGCTCAGGCATGGAGACATCTCTTTAGAGATATATCCCTTATTAGTCAGTCATTGAATACTGGAGTAGGTCACTCTTGGTTATTGCTCTTTGGGGGAGAATAATTCCTAGCACACAATCTCCTCCGTCCCCTTACTTGATCACAATGTCAACCTCAAGATCTATCCCACCCCTGCCTGCTGGCCAATACACTTATAACCTGGGTAAAATCATTGTATAAACCCAGCTAGGGTCATATGAGCCTAATAAGGAAAGAAAGAGACTATGCCCAAAGGTGCTATAAGAATTAGCTAACACGCATTGAAAAGTACTGGATTCTGACTTCTTGACTGAGAAGGCAAGATCATAAGATTGGATAGAAGAAAATTTACATGAAGATTCTCCTGAGATGCACAGAATTTAATATTCTGGGAAAGACCCCAGGAGATGGTTGAACTAGCAATAGGATGGCTTCTAAAACATGGGAAAGTGATGACCCATATTAAGTGTCATTGAAATGTCAGAATTGTCTTGACAGATAGTAGAGAAAGGAATTGAAAAATTCAAGGAAGTCGTCATGCTAGAGTAGATATATTATACGAAGCTGGATGACTCCCCAAGTGATTATGTTTCAGGGAATTGCTGTAAGGAATGCAAAAAACATCAGTGAAAAGCTCAGTGGTGGCTCTGTCCTGTTAGGCAGGACTAACAGAAGGAAAGCCCATTATAGAACAGGTAGGACTCTGAAACAATAAAGAAGTCATAGCATTGCTTAGATGAAGGAAGTCAGGTAAATACAATTATCATACTGAATTACAGCTTTAGAATGAGAGCCAAGGGGTCCTGACTTGTAGAGAATTATGGAGATATAATTATGGAGATTCCTACCTAGAGGCAAAATGTATAAGTAGCCAGCATGGGTGCTTCTCAGCTTGAACCATCAGAAGAGAGCAGAGTTGGATGGTGCAGAGGCTGAAGTTCTTGCCCTAATAAAGGACTGTGTTAACTCCCCTAGCTTCTGCTTTAATATCATTAAGAAATATCAGGACCACCAGCATATTCTGCAGAATACATTGATCTACCACATCAGTGATATTATACTAATAAGGCCAGGTACTTTCTGAAGTTAGCCACTTCTAAGTGGCTAATATACTGAAGACATTAGCAAGCCCTTTAGCCTTAAAGTTAACTGAGTGTGAATTAAAGACCCATGGACCTGTTTGATCAGTAAAAATTTGGGAGTCCTGTGGTTATGAGCATGTTGAAGTATCTCCACCAAATAAAGACAATTTATCACATAACTTACTTCCTACCCACAGAGACCCCTCATGTGTCTGTCAGCCTGTCATGCTGTGGGGGCCTGTGTGTTGCTGTGATGCTGAGAGATATGCCACCAGTGTTTTATACCAACAGGGCCACCCATGGCGGATAGGTTTCAGCTGAGCTTCCAGACAAAGATAAACTAGGGAGCAGGACTTGGTAGCCCACTGCTGAAACAATTAGCCATTGAAAACCCTATGAATAGCAAAGAAGCACTGTTAAATAGTGTCAGAAAATGAGCCCCCTAGCCTGGAAGGCAGGCTGGGATTTAGCTCAGTTGGTAGAGTACTGCACTGCAGTCTCTGAGGTCCCGAGTTCAAGTCCTAGCACCGCAAAAATGGGAGAAGGACCTGGCAATCTACACCCAAGGCAATCCTGAAACAATCTGCCATTGAAAACCCTATGAGGGTCGCTATGAGTTGGATACCGACTGGACAGCACCTAACAACAACAACAAGCCTGGAAGGCATTCAAGAAACCACTAGAGAAGAGTTGGCTTCTCAAAGAAGAGTCAGTCTTCATAACAGGAAAGGAGTAAAGCACCTGGGGGCTATTTTTCCTGATGTGACGTGACTCAAAATGAGAAGAAACATAATGATTGCAACAATGGGGTCAAACATAAAAAGATCATGTGCACGGCACAGTGCTGGTGAGTGTTTTGTTCTGTTGTACATAGGGTTACCATGAGTCAGATCAGACTCAATGGCGTCTAATGACAAAAAAAAAAAAAAAAAAAAAAACCCACACACAAAGAAAGAAGCACAATATTTGGTGAGCCTCTCTAAATACCTGGTGGTGCCTTGTGCCTTGATGGTTCTTCTAATGGATGACATTAAATGTTACCAGTCTGAGAGAGTGTCCCACTCCTACCCCAAGCAGGAAAAGGCTCTGTAACATGTCTAGGTTGTGGTAAAAACATCCCTGAAGCTTGGGCTGTATGACCCAGCAGCCACTTCTTTTAGAACTATCAATGCTGGTAAATGATGGAACTTACGACAAACCCCAGTAGGAGAATTGTGACACAGGCCCTGGATTTCTAGAGCAAAGTTATGACAATTTCAGCAGAGCCTGCTGTGCCTTTTGAGAAGTAACTTGTGGCTTACTATTGGACTTCAGTAGGAACAGGGTGACTGAGGACAGGACTCCAAGTGACCACCGACTGGAACTGCCCATTATGATTTGGATTCCCTGACAACCACTACAACAGAAGCTATCCATCATGATAGAAGTGGGACATCAAGGCTGAACATGAACAGAACCAGAGGACCAGAGCAACCAGTATGAGTGGGTAGCTAGTAGAATTCTCTTTTGAGAGGGAAATAGAATAAGATAACTGCTCAAACACCACTTTGTCAACAGTTCTTAAGTTATTGTTTTATGCCACATGGATCAGGATGAAGCCTGGGTTTAACTGACCAACCTGCAGTGCATCTACTCAATGTAGGTGCAGTCTTAACCTAACATTTACAGTCTTAACTTTTGGCTCTGCTTAAACCTCCCTGCCCTCCAGCACTGTAGCTGTGTGACCGGCACTTGGCCTGGTATTCTCCTTGAATTAGTTCTACAAAATGAGTCCCATAAGATTTAATTGGGGATTTAGTACTGAATAAATTTGGAAAAATATTGTATCTATCTTATAGATTCATAATTTAAAAATGACACTTGAGATGAGTCTTAAAGGATAGATAGTAATTTTCTAAATGAAGAAAATGTCTAAGGACATTCAAAATAGAGAGAAAAACTTGAAGACAGTGAGTGAAAGGGCTTTAAGTATCTAGACATCATTAAAGTGTTCAATTATGACAAAATGAGAGGAACATGGGTAGACAGAGCATGAACAATTTTATTTCCAAATAAAATTGGAAATGGTTTAGGGCTAAATTTTGAGTTATTTTCTGTGTCAATGTAAAAACATTGATTTCTATCCCGGTGGCAGCTAAAGCAAAGGGAGCTTTTGTTGTTAGAGCTGTAGTTACAGAATCTGCCTGGTAACCGTAGCAGGGCAGAAGTGGGAGGGTTGTGGGGCTAGGAGCTAGTTAATTGGCTGTTCTCATAATCCAAGTAAAAGATAACAATGAAGCCTAGTAATAAAAAAGCAGACATAGATAATTTCATTTTAAGTGGCATCTTGCTGTCCATGCTTACCTCATCCTCACTTCTGACTGCTCACTAAGCTACCAAAGGCAGAGAAAAAGGAAGATCCTCAAGAAAACCAAAACTAAGACTTACAACATTCATTCTCTGAATGCTGAAGCCATTTTTACCAACCATGAAGCTGTTAGAACTGGATTAAGAAAACAATGGAGCCAGGCAAAATAGTATATGCCTGTTATCCCAGGGTCCTGGGAGGCTGAGACAGAAGAATTATGAGTTCAAGTCCAGAGGCAGCCTCACAACTTAGTGAACCCCTATCTCAAAATAAAAAATATAAAAGGTCTAGAGGTGCAGCTCAGTGGTAGAGCACTTACCTAGCTGTGTAAGGCCCTGGGTTCACATTCTCAGTAGTGCCAAAAAGAGATTGAGAGCAAGAATGAATGAGAGAGAGAGAGAAAGAGAGAGACAGAGAGACAATCAATTGCTTATTGATGTTTTATATCATAACAAAGAACAGCCTACCTACTTCCAGAAACATTGGAAATCCCAGTCTTTTTCATCTTTTATTCTTTTGTCCCCCTAGTCCCATAGCCCTAGAGACTATACTAGTTACAATCAAGAATATAACCTTTTGTGGGCTAGGAATATAACTCAGTAGTGGAATGCTTGCCTATAACATGCACAAAGGACTGGGTTCAACCCCCACTGCCACAAAATAAATTAAAAGTAAATGAATAAATAAAAAAATTTTGAAAAAGAGTATATCCTTTTCTTTCACTGAATGCTTGTTGGCCTTCAAAGTATGTTACTTCTTTATTCCCCAATGTTCTCAATGCTTCTAAATCAATTTGAACTGTTCAGAGTGTTAAAAGCATAGACAGAAGAAATGATGATAGACTACATTATCATTTTCTGCCTTCGTCTGCTTTGTGTTTTAATAATAGAACACCACAGACTGGATTGTCTATCATGATCAGAGAATAAATGTATTTGGTTCATGGTTCTGGAGTCTGGGAAGTCCAAGATTGAGGTACTACATCTGGCAAAGGCCTTCTTGCTGCACTGTAGCAGAAGGCAGGTGAGAGAGCAAGAAAGGGCTGAACTCACTTTTCTAACAAACCCACTCTAGAGATAGCAGATTCACTCCCACTATGAGGACATTAAACCACCATGAAGGCAGAGCTCTCATGACCTAATCAAACACTTTAAGAGCCTACCTCTCAACACTATTGCATTTGAGGATTAAGTTTCCAACATGAAAATTTGTGGGAACACATTTAAACCATTGCAGTATTCTAATCTTGTGTTCAATAAATGAATCACCATAGCATAAGGCAAAGAACCTAGTTACAGTACATGATGAAGATTGTAATTTCATATGTGCAGAGTGTTAGTGAGCTAGACAGTAATAATATTAAAAGAAATCACAGCTAAAAATCAGGAGAGCTGGCCTAGTTGGCTATATGTAAAATACCAGGAAGAAGTGACATATTTCAGCATGCCATTAAACTGTAGAAAGGAAAAGATGATTCATTAACTGAGTCATTAATACATAGGAGATAGAATATTCCAAATACCTTCATTTCAGGATGTATAAAAATTCAACTTTGTTTTCCTGACACTGCTATTAATTTCTTTATTGGGCCAAGTTTTGACAAACAAAAGAACACTTATTCTATTTACTTAGAAATCTAGTCATTTGGTTATTTCTATTTCAATGAGTTCTTCGTTATTTCAATTTTAAATTCAGAAAAATTCAAGATCTCTCCACCCTCCTCCTTAGGCTTATGCATGACACAGTATGAAGGGAAGGAAGCACCCAGCTCTTTTACTTCAATCCACACAATTGATACCAAGTGAAACATACAAGCACTGCATCAATATTGGTCTCAAAGTGTGTTTGGTTCGTCTCTTTGTACATCTCTCAAGGCTGGGACTCACTGAACCAGCTATCTCTCTCATTTGGCCATCACATGCCTTTTCCATGACTCATGAGAACAACTAAAGACTTTCAGAATTACAGTCTTGACATCTTGAACACAAGAGGAAATGTAGTTATCACCCACACCTCATTAGGACGTGGCTCACAGGTTGTCCAACCAGCTGCTTATTCTCTTCTTTCTCACTATGGTGGGATAGGGAACTCTTGGGGCTTGCTAACCTAGAGTTTTCTAATTTCAAGACAAGATCCAATTATCTCCAGTCCTGCCTTCCAGCCTTCTCCTGCATCCTCCTACCACAAGACAAAGCCAGGGCACTAAGCTAGGGACCCTGCCAAGATTCTCTCCATGGTATTATTGCTCTCTTATTCATCAACCTACCCTGTTTTCTTGCCTGCCACAGATAAAACAGTTCTGAAATGCAATGCTAAGAATATTGTTTTTTCTCTTGTTTTTCCATAAGCAGATTGAAATTCTCTTTCTTATATTTATTTTAAAAGTAAGCTATTCTTGCCACAAGTATAGTATCTAAATAATTTTATGAAATAAGCAAACCTATCATAGTAAATTTAGAGAGATGTAGGAAGACAGGATGGAAGGACAGGAAGGAGGGAAAGAGGGAGAAAGGAAGACAGGCAAGCACTAGAAATTTTAAAATGAAAAAAAGATGTTTAGTTTTACATTTAAAAGGGCACCATTGGGAAAGAACATGAAGCTGATGCACAGAGAGATTCATTAATTTGTTCTGTAATCATAAAAAGCTATGATGCAGTAGAGCTTGAATTTGAAGCTAGATCTATCTGAAATAAAAGTGTGTTTTCTTAAAGGACCTGAGTCCTTGTTGCAGAAGTAACACTGAATGTATTAGCTAATAGACCTTATCTAGAGGTAAGACTTTCAGATTGAGTTAAGAAAAATGAATTTAACATCAAGTAGTTATACACTTAAGTAACACAAAAACACTACTTTAAGAGTTGTGTTGATGAAAGATCTCTCATATATCCAGACAAAACTACAAAGAGCAACAAAACATATGCACATCTTAAGTATCAAAATCATAATTCTCAATATATACCAATAATAAAAGATGAATACAAGTCAGGTGTGACTCCTGCAATTAGAAGAGGTGCTCAAAGTGATTACTTTTGTAATTCAATTCAATTTTGAAAAGTGATACATAGATAACATTGCTTAAAATGTCTACACAGTTTTTGGCACCTCAGTACACAACCAGTGATACTAGGTTTACATGAAATGAAATTAAATACAAACATTAAATAGTCACAAAGGTTACCAATCAATGCTGGTAAAATTCATGCCTCACCAGTCATGGTGGCTCATGTCTGTATTCCCAAAAATTTGGGAGGCGGAGGCAGTAGGATTGCAAGTTTGAGGCGAGAAGCAGCCTCCAGAACTTAGAGAGACCCGGTTTCAAGATAAAAAAAAATTAAGGGGCTAGGGTGGGTATCTCAGTGGTAGAACACTTGCAAATTGTGCACAAGGCCCTGGGTTCAGTACCCTAGTACCACACACACACAAAAGAAAGATGTACCTTGCAATGAAGATGTAAGAGAATTTATTTAATTTAATTCTATATAACTCTATTTATGAAATAATCAAGATTCCAAATACATAATATAAAGCTGAAATATCATGACATAATTGGTAGAAATGCAATTATTTTGAGATGAGTGATATTCCATATGTCAATTGACTTAGGAGTATCATATAAACACACCTGCCTTCAGATAAATGTTGTTATTAGGTGCCATCAAGTCAGGTCCAAGTCATAGAGAGGGTATACAAATATTGTTGTTGTTAGGTGCTGTTCAGTCTGGTCTGACTCATAGTGACCCTATGTACAGCAGAATGAAACACTCCCCAATGCTGTGCCAGGCACATGATCTTATTCACACTTAAGCCCATTGTTGTAGACACTGTGTCAAGCCATCTAGTAGAAGGTTTTCCTTTTTTCATTGATCTGTCACTGTCCCAAAGATGATATCCTTCTCCAGGGATTGCTCCCTCCTGGCTACATGTCCAAAATATGTAAGATGCAGTCTAGCCATCTTTGCTTCCAAGGAGCACCCTGGTTGTTCTTCTTCTAGGACAGATCTGTTGGTTCTTTTGGCAGTCCATGGTATATTCAATATTCATCTTCAGCACCATAATACAAAAACATCAATTCTTCTCCTGTCTCCCTTGTTCAATGTCCAGCTTTCACAACCCTGTGATATGAATGAAAATAGCATGGCATGAATCAGGTGCACCTTGGTCTTCAATGAAGCATCTTTACTTTTTAATACTTTAAAGAGATCTTTTGCCACAGCTTTTCCCAAAGCAATGCTTCTTTTGATTTCTTGAGTGTTGCCTCCATGGGAGTTGACTATAAACCAAGTAAAGCAAAATCATAGACAACCTCAAACTTTTCTCCATTTATCACAAAGTTGCATATTGACCCACCTTTAAGGATTTTTTCTTTGTTGATGTTGAGCTGCAATCCATATGGAAAGCTGTGTTCTTTGATCTTCATCAGGAAATGTTTCAAATCCTCTTCACTTTAAGCAAGCAAAGTTGTGTCATCTGCATACCTCGGGTTGTTCATGAGTCTTCCTCTAATCCTGCTGCTGGGTTCTTCATAAAGTCCAGCCTCTCAGATTATTTGCTCAGCATATAAATTGAAGAGATATAGTGAAAGGATACAGCCCTGACACATACTTTAATTGACTTTAACCCAGACAGTGTTTCTTTGTACTGTTGGGATGACTCTGCCTCCTGATCCATGTACAGATTCCTCATGATTAAAATTAGGTGCTATGGTATTCCCATTCTTCACAATGTTATCCATAATTTGTTATGATCCACACAGTCAGATGCCCCTGCGTAGTTGATAAAACATAGACATCTTTCTGATAGTCTCTACTTTCAGCCAATATCCATCTGACATCAGTAATGATGTCCCTAGTTCCATGACTCCTCCAAATCCAGCTTGATTTTCTGGCAGCTCCCTGTCCATACACTGCTGCACTTGCTTTTGAATGATCCTCAGCAATATTTTGGTTGCATGTGATGTCAATGATATTGCTCAATAATTTCATCATTCAGTTGGATCCCCACTCTTGGGAATAGGCACAAATATGGATTCCTTCCAGTCAGTTGGCCAGATAGCTATTATCCAAATCTCTTAGCATAAACAGGTTAGCACCTCCAATGCTGCAACCATTTGTTGAAACATCTCTATTGGTATTCCATCAATTCCTGGAGCCTTCTGTTCCACTAATTCCTCCAAGATAGCTTCTACTTCATCTTTCAATACCATTGATTCCTCATCATATGCAACCTCTTAAAATGGTTGGTAATCCACCAATTCTTCCTTCTATCTTTCTTTGATGTTTCCTGCATCATTTAATATTTTCTCTATAGAATCTTTCACTATTGCCACTTGAGGCTTGAATTTTTTCTTCAATTCCTAAGCTAGAGAAAAACAGTTCATTGTTCTTCATTTTTGGTCTTCTGTCTCCAGCTCTTTGCACATGTCATTAAAACATTTGATTTTGTCTTCTTGAGCTGCCTTGTGAAATCTTCTATTTAGTTCCTTAACTTCATCATTTCTTAGTTTTACTTTGTTGTTGTTGTTGTTGTTAGGTGCCGTCGAGTCGGTATCCGACTCATAGTGACCCTCATAGGGTTTTCAATGGCTGACTGTTTTTCGGGATTGCCTTGGGAGTGGATTGCCAGGTCCTTCTCCCATTAGTTTTACTTTAGATGCTTGATATTCAAGGGAAATTTCCAAAGTCTCTACTGACATGTAATATGGTCTTTTCTTTTTTCCTGTTTTTTAAATTAACCTTTTGCTTTCCTCATAAATGATATCTTTGACGTCATGCCACAACTGGTCTGGCCTTCTGTCATTAAACCTGTTCTTGAGGTGGTCTCTGAATGCAGGTGGGATACACTCAAAGTCATACCGTGGCTCTCATACACTTGTTCTAATTTTCTTCAGTTTCAGTTTAAACTTGCATATGAGCAGTTGATGATCTGATCTACAATCAGCACCTGGTCTCATTCTGACATTTGATATGGAATTTTTCCATCATCTCTTTCCTCAAATATAGTCAATTTGATTCCTATATGTTCCATCTGGTGAAGTGTATGTGTATAGTTGCTGTTTATGTTGGTGAAAAACATATTTGCTATGAAAAAAATCATTGGTCTGACAAAAATTCCATCATGAGATCTCTAGCATCATTTCTGTCCCCAAGGTGATACTTTCCAACTACTGAATCTTATTCTTTGTTTCCAACTTTTGCATCCAGTCACCAGTAAATATCAACACATTCTGATTGCATGTTTGATCTATTTCAGATTGCAGAAGCTGGTAGAAATCTTCCTCATCTTCATATGTGGCCCCAGTGGTGGGTGCATAAATTTGAATAATAGTCATAATAACTGGCCTTCTTGGTAGGCACATGTATACCCTTCTATCACTGACAACATTGTATTTCAGGAAAGATCTTGAAATGTTCTTGATGATGAATGCAATCTCATTTTTCTTTAGTTTGTCATTCCCAGCATAGTAGACCATATGGCTATCTGACTCAAAATGGCCCATGCTAGTCCATTTTAGCTCACTGATGCCTAGAATGTCAATGTTCGTGCACTCTATTGCTCTTTTGTGCTGGGATTTAGCTCAGTTGGTAGAGCGCTGCACTGCAGTCTCTAAGGTCCTGAGTTCAATTCCCAGTGCCGCAAAAATGGGAGAAGGACCTGGCTAATCCACTCCCAACACAATCCCGAAACAGGCAGCCATTGAAAACCCTATGAGGGTCACTATGAGTCTGATACCGCCTCGACGGCATTGCTCTTTTAATGAATTCTTTGTTGTTGTTGTTGTTAGGTGCCGTCGAGTCGGTATCCGACTCATAGCGACCCTCATAGGGTTTTCAATGGCTGACTGTTTCGGGATTGCCTTGGCAGTGGATTGCCAGGTCCTTCTCCCATTTTTGCGGTGCTGGGAATTGAACTTGGGACCTCAGAGACTGCAGTGCAGTGCTCTACCAACTGAGCCAAATCCCAGCCCTAATGAATTCTAGTTTTCCTAAATTCATACTATGTACATTCCAATCATTATGTATGTTCCAATCATTAATGGATGTTTACAGTTGTTTCTCCTCATTTTGAGCCATGCCACACCAGCAAATGGAAGTCCCTGGGACTTTACTCCATTTCCATCATTAAGGTAGACTCCACTTTGAGGAAGCAACTCTTTCCCAGTAGTATTTTGAGTGCCTTCTAACCTGGGGGGCTCACCTTCTGGTGTTATATTTGACAGTGTTTCTTTGCTATTCATAGGGTTTTCAATGGCTAGTTGTTTTGGGACTGAGTTGAAAGGCCCTCCTCGCTAGTCTTAGTCTGGAAGCTCAGCTGAAACCTGTCTACCATCGGTGACCCCGCTGGTATCTGAGATACTGGTGGCATAGCTTTCAGCCTCATAGCAACATGCAAACCCCCACAGTACAGCAAACTGACAGACAAGTGGGAGATACAAATGTAAGGGGTACTATAACCTAGACTTTTCTGAATGATGTCCTAATCTCAAGATTTTGAAAGAGGCCTGTGACCATATACTGACTGGTAGACTGAGTTACCCATGTCTGCTGAGGATATCAGCTGAATCCTGCCTCTCCAATATTTCCTCATCTGCTTACAGTGAACCTCTTTGAAAGATACTCTCAAACTATCCAAAAACCAGAGAGCTGTGAATTCATTGAGCCTATGGAACACAAGACACAGCTATTTTTATTATCTTTTTCCTAATAAATGCTTTCTTGAATGTGAAATTTGATCTGAAACTTGTTTTCATTATGTTGGTCCACCTGGTACTAATGTGCTTGGGAATAAGACCTATGACACTTACCTTACATTATCTGCTATGAAGAACCTAATAAGGGAAAGTTGGCTCTGGTCAGTTATCAGCAGGCTATTTATATCCAGAATGATCTGATGTGATACTGTCATAAGACATTGTGTCTGTACTAAGGAATACTTTTCATAAAAACAAAGACTAGTACCTTAGAAGCAGAGAGTTTTTCACTTGGATATTGAATAATTTGTAGTATCTCATTCTTGATGAGATTACCTGTTAATCATAAAAACATTTTAATATTAAAAGTTGCTCCAGACTTTTTTATATGCTATTTATATAAAAATTATATTCTATGTTTAACATTTTGTTGTTATTGTTGTTAGGTGCCATCAAGTCATAGAGACCTTATGTACAACAGGTGAAATAGTATTATTACTGCTTCTCTGCTATTCATAAGGCTTTCTTTGGCAGATTGTTTTGAGGGAGTGGGTTGCTGAGTCCTTCTCACAAGCCTACAGCACCTGGTGTTCTTAGGTAATCTCCTATCCAGATATTAACCAGGCCTGACCCTCCTTAGCTTCTGAGATCTGATGAGATTGGAAGGCACAGTGGTACAGCTGCAAGCATGTTTAACATTTAGAAATTCTGTAATCATATTTTCTTATATGAATTAAATCTTCCCTTTCAACATAATCCCAAGACTTGCTGTAGTTGATGGTGTATTTGGGTTTTTCCTTAGATGGAAACTGCCATCTACCATGTAAAAATTTGAAATCCCAACCAATGGAGTCTATATGAATGCCTATATTTTGTACATTCCTAATCTTTAACTATTGGGTCAATAGTGTGTCTACTTGATAGTGCAGATTTATGTACTAAAACTAGTATCTTTATTAAACTGCAAGGCAAGGCCTATTTATCACGCTTGATCTTCATTTGGTCTGTGTAAAATATCAGTTGTATTTCTTGTTTTTTTCCACTCAAAGTCCTTAAAATCTTGCATTTTTACCAACTGTTCATACTAAGCATAGTTCCTCTTTCTAAAATGACCTTGTGCAACCCATTGTTATGTAGGACTTCTATGACAAAGATTCCATTATCGATGGAGCTGGCTGATGGCTGAAGTTTGAGCAGACCCAGCTGGTAGATACAGCTGTGGGTCACAGCACGCTATATCAGACCAAATGTTCATTTTGTAAACACTGCTGAAATCTTGCACTGGTGCAAGTCCCATTGACTTTGAACAAAATGTACCCAAGTGCCTCTTCAATGAGCATGTTATAGCAGTGAGCACAAACCCAGCACTTGACATTTCTATGCTGGTAGCAGGTAGAGTTATAACTAAAGTTTAAATTGAAAGGGTGAAGCCTGTGCACCAACATAATTGTTATATGAGACAGGGCTACATCTTTTTTCTAGAGTCCTCAAGATACTTAAATGTCTGTGCAGAAAAGACTAAGGATTAATCAAGTAGAATAAAATTTAATGCTGCATAGTTTTAAGAAAAGCTTATCTGAATTTTCCCAAGCCAAATACTGTTTCTTCAAAGGATGCAGCAATTTTGTCTTCCGAATACACACATTCTGAAGTATTCTTTTTGTGGGCACTTTACATGTGCCTGAACAGACACTGGTAAGAAGAAGTTTTGCGTATCAAGCTTGACTTTACAAACCATTAGTCATGCATTATGAAAGCACAGACTTCTGGTGCTGCAGGGTTAAAAGTGGATGGGCAGGTAGAAAAAAGTACAAGCCAAATGAGTGGTTGCCGTTCTACTCCTCTGATTCTTTACCTATTGTGTCTTCTCTTCTTAGTATGGCAGCATCCTCTTTATTGTTCCTATGTTGCTACCTCCATCCAAAAGAGGAGCTAGTGTGAACTCAGAAACTCTAGAAATAGTGTTTGGATGGACAGAGTGCTTACATGTTCTCAGAGGGAAATGTCAACCAGAAACAAGTATCTTTCTACACCACATCTTTTTCTTTCTGCCGTTCTTGGAGAACTTATTGTCACAGCTTTATACTCTGTCTACATGCTTATGATTTTCCCATCAATATCTTGGCTATGATATTGCCAATAACTGATATTCCTTCATACTCTCAAATTCAAGTATCCATTCTCTGATGAACACACATCTTTACAGCTTTCATTCTCTCTCTCTCTCTCTCTCTCTCTCTTTACTCTTTCTCTCTTTCCCCTCCCAACTTTCCTTCCTCTCTCCTTCTCTTCCTCCCTCCACCTTCCCTCTCTCACTTCTGCCACAACAATCCATCATCCCATCATCTTTCAATATCTCTCACTCATTTAATTTCCTTTCTTAACCAGCTTTAATTCCATGGTTGATTATTTTAACTACTTCATTGCAAACATCTACAATTGTATTTCCTGTGCTATTTTCATCATAATCCTTAACAAACATAGCCATAAATAAAACTGCACCCATATATCTGACAATGATTAGAAAAAACCCACATAACCATGCTACCTAGTTTCATTTTAAATTCATGTTCATTAACTCAAGTTGCTCCCCAATAATGCCCAGCGATCTTATTATTTTTATGTAGTCCATTCACTCACTCATCAACCTAGATAAAGAATGCATATAATTTCCTCTCACCTCAAATCTGTAACACTTTCTACTATATTTTTGTTCATACCTGGGGACCTTATTGCATATTTATCTAATATTTCATATTTATCTAAAATTAAAGCAATCAGATGAGAACATCCACAAATTTCATCCCTTCTGCCACTTTCCTAACAGAGTCTGCATCTATATATTTTGTTTTTGGTTTTTGTAATAGTATGGTAGAAGAAATAGCCTTGCTCCTATCTAATGTCACATCATCTACTTGGGTCATCTCTCTCTCTCTCTCTCTCTCTCTCTCTCTCTCTTCCTCCTACTCTCCCTCACTTTCCCTTACTTCCTTCTCCTTCTGTCTTGCTCCTTCATCATTCTTATGAACATATAAATAAGCCATTACTTCTCTCCTCTTCAAAGTCTCTTCTCTTGATCCTACTTGGAGCAAGTCACTTGAAGGTGGAGTCTCACCCACTCCATCTACCACCCCATTTCCTTGCCTTTCCTCACACACACAAAAAAATTGACCTATGAGCTAGTTCTATATATGAAGTCCTCTGATTCTTCTTTTCTATTTAAAGTCAGTCTAATCAAGGTTTTTCTTACATTCCTTAATGCTAAGATCATTCTCTGACCTCAAGTTGATGATTCCAGTCTTCTAACTGACCAGGAGTAACATTTGATAGAGTTTATCACTTGGCTTTTCTGGTAGACTTTGTTCTCCTGATTTCCAGGTGCTCTTGGATTTCTTCCTCCTCTACTATCCCCTCCTTCTTGGTCTCAGTTAAAACTTTTTCATCCCATACTGAACTTCTTTTCATTCTTTCCAAATATGCCTACCTGGTCAACCCTAAATCAGCACATTGCTGCTTCCTCCTTTGGTTGGTCAGGACAAACTCTGTGGAGTCACCCTTGGCTCCTATCTTAACTCCATCTCCCCACAAATATTTCCTTTGCAAATCCTGGTGGCTCTAACCTAACTTCAAAATACATCCATACTTTATCTTTCTATTGGCCTAAGCCAACACATTCTCTTACCTGGATTATTACAACAGATCAGTTTCCCTGCATCAGCTCTGCTTTCTGTACTACTTTCTTTTCTGCACACAGCACCCATTATGTCTTTTAAGATGAAAATCATTCTTTTGCTCAAAATTTTCCAAACTACAGGTAAACGTCCTAGCAATTAGCTGTGAGTTCCTACATAATCTGAACCCATTTCCTTTCTGATCTTTTCTCTTACTTCTCTACCTCAATTCAACTTTGTTTCAGTTACATTGGTCTTTCTACTTTTCCTTGTATATGCCAGAAATGTTCTTGCCTCAAGGTCTTCATGTGGACTTTTTCTATGCCTGGTCCCTCATATACCTACCTACACAACTTGCCTCTTCATCTATTTAAACCTCTATTAAAACATCACATTATCAATGAGGCTCCCTTGAATACTCTCTCTTTAATACACAACCTCCTTCTACTTCCACTCCTCCTCACTGGTACCCTTGGTCTTTCTCTACTTTATTGTCTTCTGTATGAACACATTATCTTTTATTTGTGCTTATTTATTAAGCCAGTTTTCTTCCTCCACACATGACGTAAGTTTCATAAAGGCAGAGACTTTTGTCTGTTTAGATATTTAGCACCTAGATTGTTGCTGTGAATATGGTATGTTGTTGTTGTTAGGTGCCGTCGAGTCGAGACCGACTCATAGCGACCCTATGTACAGCAGATCGAAACACTTGCCGATTCTGTGCCAGGCAAACCATCTTATTTATGTTTAAGCCCATTGTTGCAGACACTGTGTCAATCCATCTGGTGGAGGGTTTTCCTCTTTTCCGTTGACCTGCCACTCTCCCAAACGTGATGTCCTTCTCCAGGGATTGTTCTCTCCTGACTACATGTCCGAAATATGTAAGATGCAGTTTGGCCATTTTTGTTTCCAAGGAGCACTCTGGTTGTACCTCTTCTAGGACAGATTTATTGGTTCTTTTGGCAGTCCATGGTATATTCAATAGACGTCTCCAGCACCACAACTCAAAAGCATCAATTCTTTTTCTGTCTCTCTTGTTCAATGTCCAGCTTTCACAACCATATGATGCCACTGAAAATACCATGGCATGAGTCAGATGCACCTTCGTCTTCAATGTGATATCTTTGCTTTTCAATACTCTAAAGAGATCTTTTGCCACAGCTTTTCCTAGAGCAATGCGTCTTTGGATTTCTTGACTGCTGCTTCCACGGGTGTTGATTATAGAGCCAAGCAAAGTAAAATCTTGGA
>VMDO01003636.1:0-10000 GCA_007922755.1 Pedetes capensis
AATGTGATCTGACCTTTGAGTAGGATTTTTCCTTCTTGTAATTTTGAGTCAGCTCTCTCATATGAGTGAGAACATGTGTTGTTTCTCTTTCTGAGCTTGTGTTCGTTCACTTAATTTTCTCTAATTCCATCCATTTTGCTGCGAATGACCCTATTTCATCTTTCTTGATTGCTGAATAGTATTCCATTGTGTATATATATATAGATATAACATTTTCTAAAGAAAATAAAAAGATTCTTATACTATGCCTTCCCCTTAAAAAGCACAGGCTCATTCAGCCTCGAAAAGGACATTCCGACACATTCTTCCACAGGGGTGAACCTGACACGACACCACTTACCAGAACGTACTTAGTCAATTCACAGAGAGAAAACAGAAAGGTGGCTGCCAGGGGCTGGGGAGAGAGGAATGAGGAGGGACCGTCAGAGGGGCAGAGTTCCACTTTGGGAAGAAGAAAATGCTCCTGAGGAGTGGAGCTCGTCATGGCTGCGTAACAGTGTTAACTGCACGCAGTGCCACTTGAGTCACACACACGTTACCAATATCTAAAGCTTTTTGTTGTTGTCATTTTTAAAGTACCATCTCTCAGCTGGTGACAGTTGCCCTGCCAGCTCATTCTGAATATATTAATGCAGCAGAAATCAACGTCTGGTTCTCACAACCCTGCGGGCCTCACACATTTGGCTTACCTTCTGGTAAGTATCTTTTGGGGACCATGACAGTGAGTTTCTTTTTTCTTTTTTCTTTTTCTTTTTTTTTTTCTTTTTGCAGAACTGGGGGTTGAACCCAGGACCTCGTGCTTGCATGCTCTGCAAGTGCTAGGCCACTGAGCTGCACCCCCCAGCCCATTTTTTTACTTTTTGGGACAGGGTCCCACTAAGTTACGCAGACTGCCTCTGGTCTCGAACTTGCAATCCGCCTGCCTCCACCTCCCAAGCCGCTGGGATGACAGGCGTGCACCATCGCACCGGGCTTCACAGTGACTTTCTCAAACTGCACCAGCCGTTTGCAAGCTGCCTGCTGCAGGTAGGGAGGCACAGGTTATTTTTACCACTTGCCTAGAGCAAGAGTTGACTAAGCGCTGGATAAAAGGCTTCCCTTCCACTTCCCACCCCACTCCCTCCCTCGCCAACCCCACACAAAAGGTGACAACTTGTTATTTGTTTCCCTTCAGGTATCAGGCAAAGTCACTGGGCCTCCCATGCCACTCCTGAATGCACAGGGGGCACCGATCCCCCTGTGACCCCCTCGTCCCGCTCCCCCCCGGGCACCGTGCTGGGGTGCAAACAGGACCCTGCCCGGATCCTCACGGGTGGCCGGCCCTGGAGGAGGGGAGCGGGGGCCCTGGGAAGCACGGCTGGCCGCCTGCCTGCTTCCTCTTTCCAATGCGGTTCTCACTTCCCCGCCCAGCAGAAATCCCCGAGGGGCAGTGCTTTCTCCCCTTCGCCCCCTTCATTTCCCCCCTCCATGTCCCCGCTGGCCCCTGCTGCTTCCTCATCTTCAGCCTGGCCTCTCAGTCCCGGGGTGCTGCTGTCAGGCTGTTCCTGCGCCCGACACGACCCCCTGCTTCCCACCCTGCCCCACCATCTGTCGTCCTGATGACCACCCCTGGTGCTGGGCCACACCTCGGGCCTGGGGCAAGGGGGTCACAGGGGCCTGGGCCCCTGTCCTTTGCTCGCCAGCCCCTGGGTTCACGGGGAGGCTTCACCTCCCTCTGCTCCTGTCTTGGAAAGGTGGAAATGAAACAGTCTTATTGGGCAAGCCGCCTCTGAGGCCTCAAGGCCTTTGGGAATCCCAGTCGTGAGCTTAGGAGGTGGAGGCGGGAGGATCGCAAGTTCAAAACCAGAGGCAGTCTGCGGAACTTAGCGAGACCCTGTCTCAAAAAGTAAAAAAATGGGCTGGGGGTGCAGCTCAGGGGTCCAGCACTTGCAGAGCGTGCAGGCGCGAGGCCCTGGGTTCAACCTCCAGCAACACACACACACACACACACACACCACACACACACAGAAAGAAATCCCAGTCGTGGGGTGGAGGGTGTAGCCCCACGGTGTGGCGCTTGCCTAGCACGCAGGAGGCCTGGGGTTCCATCTCTACCGCCATGCACACAGGAGAAGCTGGTCATCTACCAGCTTCTGGACTGGGTGACTATTGAAGTGACTGAGTTGGCACTGGCAGTCCCCCTTGCCCAGGCAGACCTCACCGCCATTTCTCTCTGGGTCCCTGCCTGCTCCTTAGTGGGCAGCTAACGAAGCGCGCATAAAGGGGCACCTTCAACTCTTGGTCCCTCGGGGCTCCCTTTCTCTCCGCGTCCAGCCTGGAGGAGCTCCTTTCTTTCTTTCTTTCTTTCTTTCTTTTTTTTTTTTTGCGGTACTGGGGGTTGAACCCAAGGCCTTGCACCTGCATACTCTGCAAGTGCTGGACCACTGAGCTGCACCTCAGCCCATTATTTTTTACTTTTTGAGACAGGGTCTCGCTAAGTTATGCAGACTGCCTCTGGTCTTGAACTTGCGATCCTCCCGCCTCCGCCTCCCGAGCCGCTGGGATTACAGGCGTGCGCCACCACGCCCGGCGAGGAGCTCCTTTCTGTCAGCAGGGAAATCTACCCTCCACCTCACGGCTGAAGTGGTTCTGCCTGTGCCCTGTAGCCCTCTCGCCCTTGCCATTAAGCCAGCAGTTTAGCCATCACCAGGAATCCACTGCCACCTCTAGAGCTCAGGCCCTTGAAAACCAGAGCTGGGACTCCTGGTTCCCCAAGGCTGCCTCCAAAGCAACCAGCGCAAGGCCACCTCTGCAGGGAAAGGAAACCAGGACCCCCGCTGCAACTGTGGGTCATGTTTTCAGGAGCAGTTTTTGAACAAACAATGAATGTGAGAGTTACACATGATTTGTTAAGCAAAACCCTTCTCTCACCAAAGTAACTGTCAGGTCTCTATACAAATCTGTGTGTAAGCAAGTTGTACTTCTCTAAAAGTTGTCTGAGAGTTACAGAGACTCTTTCCTGTCTTTGTAACTTTGTAACAAAGACAATTAGCAAGGCATCTCTAAGTTTACAGATGATATTTCTCCTGTAGGCTAGGACCACTGAACAGGCCGGATTCTGAGACTTGCTTACTAATTTTTGTGACCAAGAAAGCTAAGCAAAAGCAATTATGAATATCTAACAGTGTACAGAAAACCTGCTTTTGTTCAGTGTGTGTCTAGAGTCCTGCTTCCATCCTGAGCATCATTCCAAACTCAAAGTATTCTAACAGGCTTTTAATCATAGCACAGGACTGCGGGAATCACTGCTCCTCGCATTTCACTTTAGTTTTAGCTCCTGTGTAAGTCGATACCCCAACTCTATGTGGGGTGCTCCCGGTTTGGCCTGGAGGTTCAGACAGGCGGCACTGCCACCCACACAGATACTAAACACAATTCACTCAGAACCCTCAGGTGAGGGGCGTGGACTCCTGCGGCCCTCGGGATGCCGTACAGATGGGAGAAAGGAAAAGCCTCAGGTGCTTTTGCCTTCCAGCGGCAAACACCCGTGTTGGTGGTCTCAGTGGTCACGAGGAGACAGCTGTTGCTTCGTTGGTGATCAGACGGAGCGCTGAAACTAATTGTTTTAAAGATATTAATGTATGTGTATTCAGTTCAGCCCCATGTGGCTGTTGGCTTGTCATGCTGTAGGGGCTTGCGTGTTCCTGTGATGCTGAAAGCTATGCCACTGGTATTTCAGACGCCAGCAGGGCCACCCATGGTGGACAGGTGTCAGCTGAGCCTCTAGACTAAGACAGACTAAGGAGAAGGACCTGGCAGCTCATTCCAGAAACAATTAGACATTGAAAACCCCCTGAGTAGCAGAGAAGCACTGTCAAATATAGTGTCCGAAAATGAGCCCCTCAGGCTGGAAGACATCTAAGAAATGACTGGGGAAGAGTAGCCTCCTTAAGGTAGAGTTGACCTTAATGATGGGAATGGAGTAAAGCCCATGGGACCTCCTTTTGCTGATGTGACATGACTCAAAATAAGAGCAGTGGCTGCAAGTATGGGCTCAAACATAAAAAGATCATGTGCACAGCACAGTGTCGGGTAGCGTTTTGATGTGTTTTACTTGGGGCTGCTACACGTCAGATCTGACTCGACCATACCTAACAACGTTCCGTTCACAGAATGCTTGATGTCCACACCTGTTTGGATCCTCACAATCACTGTAAGTGGTAGCATTTTTTAAAGGATTTTTTAAACAGCAATTGCAGCTGACTTTCTTCTACAGATAAACACTGAGCCAAGGGCTCACTTAATGAGGGACCCCCAGGTAGCTCTCTGGAAATGTGCAAAAGGTGCCTGTCACCTGTGTGTTAGAATAACTGTAAATCCTCCTGTGTTATTTGTGTGCGCACGCGCATGTGCACATGAATCTGTAAATAACATAACATTCAGTGCTGCATGCTGAGAAAGACTCAAAATGGTTCTGAAAATCTGAGAAAAGGACCACCAAGTGGATCCATGGGAAACAGGAAGTCATGACATCTACACATACATTGCAATTATATTGTAAGTAATGAAAGTATTCCTGTAATCTTCACGAGCCAGAAGACGCTGAGTACCAGACAGACTGGGAGAGAGAGAGAAGTGGATCCTTGACGATGTCAGCGCTTTGTGGGAATTTCCCAGCAGCCTCAGGGAAGAGATAAAAAACAAGGCTCAGGGTTGAGTGCTTGCCTAGCACACACCAGGACCTGGGTTAAATCCCCAGCATCACGAGCAACAGCAGAACAAAGCAAGCCAGAGAAATCCCTCTCACAAAAACTACTGAAACTCCGCCAACAAGACTGCTTCAGTTCCTCATTTGTTATTTTTTCTTCCAAAATTTAAATGGTGGACTTTTGCTCCACTGCACTGAGAGGATAAACTGTCACCAGCATGTAATTGACTCAGGCAGAGCTGACTTAACACGGCCACCTTCCGCTCCTGCAGCCCAGGCAGTCATTACGTCTTTGCCCTTCCACTGGGAACCGTTTGCAATTTCTCTGCTCCTCGTCTTCCTTCAAGCTCCTGGATGGCCACACAACCGGACTCGGTCTCCCCAGTCCCGACCTCCGCCTTCCTCACCCACACGGGAACCTCTTCCTACAGTTTGGATCTTATGCACTCCCAAAGGGCCGGTGTTGAAGGCTCGGTCCCCAGGGTGGCACTCTCAGGAGGAAGTGGGACCTTTAGGAGGGGGTCCCGGCGGGAGATCGTAAGGTCCCTGGGGGCACATGTTGAAGGGGATCGTGGGACACAGGTCCGCTCCTTTTTCTGTTTTGCTCTTGCCCCAAGGTTAGGGTTTTGTGCTCCCATGTGTAGCCACCACAGGCCCCAAACAACAGGGGCCAAAAAACCATGGACTTCAACCTCCAAACCTGGGAGCCCAAATCAACCTTTCCTATGTCAATCATCTCAGATATTTGTTATGGAAAGCTGGCGACTGCCACTCCTGAATGGGACCTACGCCCACGGGGAGCGCGGACCAGCTGATGGGCTGCGGGGAGATCCCAGGACTTCTGGCCCCTGAACTGTTCATTCTGCGTATTTTATCATGTGTATGTTACACAATAATAAGCAGGCATACTGGCTTATAGATTTAAAATGTTGATACAGGTACGTGACTTAGGAAGCTTAGTGGCTCCTACTCTGTGAGAGTGAGCGATATTTTTAAAAATATAAATCTGATCACGTTCATTCTTTTGCCTACTCAATGGCTTTCTGTTATCCCCAAAGTCCGACATCTGTGTGTGGCAGTTTGTCCAGATTCTGGAGGATCTACTCCCCTGGTCCTGCCTACCACCTACTCCGTGGCCTGTGCCTGGGGCCACCTGAACTTCCCACCCTTTCAAAGCCTCGCTTCTCTCCATGGACAGCCACCCATGCTGCTCCCTCCCCCTCCATGAAGAATTAGGCTTCCGTTCAAACGTCACTGTCTTTGCCCCCAACCCCTCTCCAGTCCAAAAGGCCTCCGTGAACTCTGGCACCCAGCATTTCCCCTTGCAGTGAACCGTCACAGCTGCCAGTGATGAAGTCTTCAGTGCCGTCCCAAGCAGGTCAAAAGCTGCCTGAGGACTTGGCCGCCACTGAAGCCTCCAGCACCTACTAAGTGCCCACTGAATGCTAAAGGAAAGAATGGCTGAAGGACCAACACTGACCTCACACTGGCTCCTGAGTTAGGGAACCTCTGTGGCCCACAGGTCACTCCCTCATGGGATCTGTGGCCTTTCTCACGCTCATCAGCCTGTGCCAGGGAACCATCTGACCACTTTGTTTCTTTAATCCCATTTATTTATTTCTGTGGTACTTGGTTGAACCTAGGTTGTACATGCTTTGCAAGCACTCTACCACTGAGCTGCTCCCTTAGCCCATTTATTTTTATTTTTATTTTTTTGTCTTGGGATGGGATCTAGCTAAATTATGCAGGCTGCCTCTGACTCAAACCTGCAATCCCCATGCCTCAGCCACTCGAGTCGCTGGCATTATAGGTATGAGCCACCACCCCAGCAGTCCATTTTATTTTTAGTTGGGGGATCATTGTGAACATGTTACCTTTAAGAATCAGCCCTAGCCGGGAGCGGTGGCGCACGCCTGTAATCCCAGAGACTCGGGAGGCAGAGGCGGGAGGATCGCAAGTTCAATACCAGAGGCAGTCTGCATAATTTAGTGAGACCCTGTCTCAAAAAGTAAAAAAATGGGCTGAGGGGGCAGCTCAGTGGTCCAGCACTTGCAGAACATGCAAGTGTGAGGCCTCTTTCTCGAGACTCCCCAGGATCCTCCACAAATCGTTGTCACCACACCTACTGACAGGTAGCTGGCAGTGACACTTCTGTCTTCTGCACCAAGGTTATCTTTAGGATCTGGACTTTGTCGCTCCTTTCGTGAATGGCGTAAAGTGGGCGGGGCGTTTCATGACCGCAGGTCTCTGGTGTTCCAAGAGGTTCTTTTATAGAAAGAAAGCTCCTGCCTGCTCAATTTCCATAGCCATCAAAAGCTTGTGACTGTCCGTCCCTAAGAGCAACACAAACACTCCGGGTGGGGTCTTCTCGCACTTTACCCTGACGTGAAGGACTGCTTACACCCGACCCTTCTACACAGTCGCCTTTGACACAGATGGAAAGCCAGCTCACGGTTGCTTAGCTCTGCTTTTCCATCTTCTCCCTCGTAGAGAAACTCAGCAAAGGGAGGGTGAGTAGCTGAGGAGCTTGTAGACCTGGCATCAACAGCAAGGAGCACATGGGAGTTGCTTTTGTCCACACACACAGGACGTGACAAAGAGAAGAGGAGGGAAAGACACACTGGGTGCTCGCCGTGGTAATCACACAAAGTGGAAGCAGGAGTTGGAAACGCACTTCTCGGGCAGGAGGAATTTAAGGCAGGGCAATTGACTGGGTTTGGTTAGGATATCAGCCCCATTCAGATCATGTATACTCATCCTTTTTTTAAATTTTTTTGGCGGTACTGGGGGTTGAACCCAGGGCCTCGCACCTGCATGCTCTGCAAGTGCTGGACCACTGAGCTGCAGCCCCAGCCCATTTTTCTACTTTTTGAGACAGGGTCTCGCTAAATTACACAGACTGCCTCTGGTCTCGAACTTGCGATCCTCCTGCCTCTGCCTCCGGAGCTGCTGGGATTACAGGCGTGCTCATACATTTTTCTTTCTTTTTGAGCAACTTTGTTCCAAACTGAACTCACCCTATCTACATAGCATCTACAGCATTCTACAAACAGGAAAGATTCTTTTCTCTTCTTGCACTGCCGAGTAGAACCCAGGGTTCTGCACACACTAGGCAAGGGCTCCACCACCGAGCTCTACCCAGCTACACAAAGGCAGTTCTTAGTCTCAGCCCGTGCGCTGCTGACTCTCGAGCCGGCACCCATCCAAATAAGGGTTCTGCTCGGTCTGTTCAGTACCAAGAACCACTGTGCACAGTTACCATACATGGGCAGAGAGGCCTCTGGGCAGAGGAACGGGAGGAGGACCTCGCTTCAGCCCCGGCAGTTACATAATCACACAGGGAGAACTGCAAACGTGACATTCTCAAAACCTCTAAGGACACTTAACAAGGACATCTTGGTGGCAGGAGTTAAAAGCTGAAATATAATAGATTCGAGATATCACTTTAACCTGATGGGTTTATGTGGCTGCCATTTTAAACAACTTTAGATCTTTGGTATCCTCAAAGAAATGTATGTCCAGTGTTTCAGTAATGGCAGATCGTTTTCAGTTAACAGTGAGTCTTGAATGCTGACCTACAGACTGGCTCCAAACAAGATGCATTCCAATAGTTCATGTCCAAGTCAGTCAGTTGTTAGGAACTTGGAACACAGTTTCCCATAGAAATGACTTTAGACGTGGTGGTCTAGATTTCCAGATAGGACCCAAGGAGCCCGTTCACCCATACATAACTCCACTATGGTAATGAGGATGTATAACAAAGCTTTTCTATAAGAAATGTGTTGCGACTTCTCAGCTGGAATGCTTTAGCCCCTTCCCTGAACTCCAGTGTCAAGGGGTGTCGAGGCTGGTGGGGGGACAGGCTCCCCAGCAGTAATTCTAAGGACCCCACGGTGGGGAGGGGAGGCAGTGCACCTGGGACTGTAGTTCCGTCCTGGTATTGCACTGAGGAAGAGTTACGCTCCCCTGGCAAGAACTCGACAAATGTTCTGAGCAGTGTCACCACCCTCCGCTGAGTGCACGCTCCGTCCCGGAGCCCGCACTATGCTAACTGCTGTGTCCCATCCTTTCACTTAACTCTTGAAACAATCTCACCGTTTGTGATTGCTTTACCTGTGTTTAAGATAGAGGACCAGGCCGGGTGCAGTGGCTCACGCCTGTGATCCCATCAGCTCCGGAGGTGGAGACAGAAGGATCACAGGCTCCAGGCCAGAGGCAGCCTACATAACTTAGGGAAACCCTGTGTCAAAATAAAAAATAGGGGCTGGCGCGGTGGTGCACGCCTGTAATCCCAGTGGCTCAGGAGGCAGAGGCGGGAGGATCGCAAGTTTGAGACCAGAGGTAGTCTTCATAATTTAGCGAGACCCTGTCTCAAAAAGTAAAAAAAAAAAAAAAAAAGGACTGGGGGCGCAGCTCAGTGGTCCAGCACTTGCAGGGCATGCACGCGAGGCCCTGGGTTCAACCCTCAGTACCACAAAACAAAAAACAAAAATAAAAACAAAATAACAAATAGGCTGGGGGTACAGCTCACTTGCAGAGCACTTGCAAAGTATATGCAGGGCCCTGGGTTCAACCCCCAAAGTACCAAAAAACGCAACAAAGCAGAACAAAGGACCCAAAGGCTTAAGGATGTGAAATGACTTTCCTACGCTCATGTGGTTAGGCAAGTTAAACCCAACGCTGCTTTACTACAAATCCACTTAGTCCAGGGACTCGGGGAACATTCCCAACGGCTTACCATTCAGTTTCCTATTTGACAGCTTTGATCAAGTCAGCAATTATTCCCTGGGCAAGCAGACTGGATTAACTAAGACACATTCAGTGCCTTTCCTGTGGACGGTGCCAGGAGGAAGGTGCTAGAAACCTAGCGGACACAAGACCTCCAAACATGAATACACAAAGCTGACGGAGGGCGCGAGGCACCAGATGAACCTGTGGATCTTAAGTCATTATTTAGTTCCAAAAAATGGCCTACGGGAGGCCACTGTGAGCTGGCATTGCCACAGGCCTCGTCAACAAGGCTGGACTGGGGCTGGACCTGGAAGACCTGGGTTTCGACAGATGGCATGCTGATGAAGAGCTCAGAGGAGCGACGCCGGCTGGGATTACTCCCAGGCACAGCTTGCCCGGGATAATTTAATAAGTACATGATCAAAGAAAATAAAAAATAAAAAAGCTCCCTTCCTCATGTAACCACTGTTAGCAAGTTTCTTGTGCAAACTTTCAGATTTTTCTTGTAAACAGAGAAGCAATTAAAAACATGTATATATTCTTATTTTCCTCCTTTACTTATTAAAAGGTAGCATATGGCCT
>VMDO01003636.1:12500-139279 GCA_007922755.1 Pedetes capensis
AATCTGCTCGATGGAAACTCGTGAGGCAAGGTGAATGCAATCAGGTGTGGCTCTCTAGAGTTCACCCAGCCTGGACACATGCAAGCAAGAGGCAGGTTACCTAAACACGGTGTCAACCACAACCAGGCCAAAAAACGTCACACAGCTGCTCGATTTCAATGAGTTAAAAACTCCCATAGTTCCTTTTCAAAATGTTATGAGAACCACGATGCCTTCCAAGTTCAGGCTTGCAAAATAACTCAGCCTATCTGCATCCCATCCCATCTCTACACTGGGAAGGTATACTTTAGGGAGGTTTTTCAGAAGGTATTTGGGCTTTAATTTTTGAAAGCTAATATTTAACATAAAGGCCAGTGAACATTAATTACGAATTTACTTCTTCACTAATAAAATTCCAGCTGAAAGGCAGTATTATTTTTTTACAAATCTGTTTTTGATCATTCTCAGCTCATTTTATACAAATCTTTTAAATAAAAAAATTGCTTAGAATTGGATTTTATCATGGAAAAAGCAGTTTCAAAAGTCCACAAAGCCACTGTCCTTCCTCATCTTTTCCATAAAATTCAGATCTGCCTTGTAGTTCTTCTTCATTTATTTATTTGTCTATTTTTGAGATAGGGTCTCGCTGTGTAATACAGACTGGCAGGGAATTTACTATGTAGACCAGGCTGGCCTCATTCAATCCTCTTGGAGTACTAGGATTACAGGTATGCACTACTGTTAGAATTCTTCACCAATATGGGCTCCTTTTGGTCAAAGAACTCATCCTCAGAACTCCCACAAATGGGGGAGCAGATAGATCGTAATACTCCTAATCTGCAGCCTTTGAACAGTTTTGGTGGTGTTGTTAGGTGCCGTCAAGTCAGTGTCCGACTCATAGCGACGCTATGTACAAAAGACAAAACACTATTACCAGTGCTACTCTGCTATTTGTAGGGTTTTAAATCGCAGATTGTTTTTTGGGAGTGAGTTGCCGGGTCCTTCTCCCAAGCCTACAGTATCTGGTGTTCCCAAGCGGTCGCCCATCCAGGTACTAACCAGGGCTGACCCTGCCTAGCTTTGGAGATCTGATGGGATCAAAAGCCACAGTGCTATGGCTGTCGGCTTGAACCGTTTTAGAGGGCTACAAAATCAGATACGGGTTAGAATCACGTGAGGATTGAATTCGAGAGAGTGCTCTTCATCACAAGCAATTATAATCCACACCGGGATCTGTAGCCCTCTACAAGCACTAAAAGGGCGTGGATCAGAATTAAGAATATACAGTATTGAGAGATGTTCTTTGAAAATATCGTCTGAAATAACATGAAATGGAAAACAAACCAAATGTCCACCAATCTTGGTGGACATTTTCTTGGTATCTTTATGAAGAAATACTAGGTGGCAGGTAATAACAAGTGAATCTTTATGAATCTTTATGAAGAAATACTAGGTGGCAGGTAATAACAAGTGAATATATCTATGGACTGATGTGTAAAGATGTCCTGGTTTTAAATGCAAGACAAAAGTGTTGACCAATACATACAGAATGACCTCGTTTTTGTCTCTGTTGTTTTAAAATTATAGTTGAGTATTTTTAGAGACAAAACAGTCCCAGTGTGACATAAACTGTCTCCGAGCGCACGAAGCGATGGGAAATGCCTGTGCCTAAATATTTTTATGGGGCAATTGTAACCCTAATACCAAACTTGTAAAGACAGCACATAAAGAGAAAATCATAGACAATTATCACTTATGAACGCTGATGCAAAAATTCTGAAAACGTTAGCAAGTAGACTTCAATACTGTATCATAGAAAACAATTCACCACAGTCAAGTGCGCTTATGCCAGGAAATGTACAGACGGTTGAGCATTAAGAAATATATTAGTATCATTACCTTAGTAAGAGATTAAAGGAGAAAGACCATGATTCTTCACAGATGGCAAAGTGTCCAACGCTCTGTATTAAAACACTTGAGAAGAGAGGATTAGATGAATACCTTCTTAACATTATAAATTACATATTGTTGTTGTTAGGTGCCCTCGAGTCAGTATCCGACTCATAGCGACCCTCATAGGGTTTTCAATGGCTGACTGTTTCGGGATTGCCTCGGGAGTGGATTGCCAGGTCCTTCTTCCATTTTTGCGGTGCTGGGAATTGAACTTGGGACCTCAGAGACTGCAGTGCAGCGCTCTACCAACTGAGCCAAACCCTAGCCCCATAAATTACATACTACAAGAGCCAAAATGTTCCTTCATGTAGAAGCACTGATGGCATTACTAAGGCTGGAGGCAAGACAAAGATGCCCTTGGTCTCCACTACCGTTTTGTGAATGGTATTTGCCAAGACAATTAGACAAGAGAAAACAGTGAGGACTGAGAGTTAAAAGTACGCCTATCTGAAGATATGACAGCATGCCTGGAAAACCTCAGAGAATTTCAGAATAAACAGAAACAATGGAACATAACAGCTGCTATGGTTCGGATGTGTACCCCACGAGTTCCTGCGTTGGAATTGTAATGCTCAAATTCATGTTAATGGTATTTGGCAGGGGGGCATGAGAGGTAATTAGGATTAGATGAGGGCTTGAGGGTGGGCCTCCGCGATTGCATTCGAGGCTTTTCTAGAGATAAACCCCAGCTAGTACCTTGCTGTCTCGCCCGTGAGCCCCTCTACTATGTAACCATGCAGCGAGGAGTCCTCCCCAGATGCTGGGCAGATGCTGGCGTGGTCCTTCTTGCCAGCTTCCAGAACAATGAGCTAAATAAACCTCTACAGTTTGTAAATTGTCCTGTCTGTGGGACTCAGTTATAATGACAGAAAATGGAGGAGAGTGGGACATAAAACTAACATGCAGGAGCTGGGAGTGTATCTCAGTGGTAGAATGCTTGCCTAGCATACGTGAGGCCCTGGGTTTGCTTCTGAGCACCACAAAGATAAATAAAATTAATCTGCAAAATCAATAGCCTTCAGATACATACATAATTTCAGCCGGAAGATAAAATGGAAGAGAAAAGCTGTGGAGAGTGGCAACAGGAAAGATGGCAGTACTCAAGATACACCTGAATATGAAAAACCTGTGAACAACAACATCACTGGAAAAACCAAAGGCATATTTGAGCAAATGGGAAAACGCCCCGGGTTCTTGAATGTTTCATCACAAAGATTATCATTTCTCCCTAAGTTAATTTATAAGTTTAATACAAAATCGCACCAAGATTTTTTTCCTGGAATTGAAATTGGAATTCAATCTCAAATCAGTTTGTCCTTTTGGAACACAAGTGGGCCTTGGGAACAGAGCTGGATGCTGGGGACCCTCTCCTGAATGGTCTCACTACCTGGTGATGCCACTGAGCCTGTCCTATTCACCGGAGCTGCTGTTCTGCCAGATGGAATGGCTTTGCCGGTGGAGTCAGGTCCAATTCAGTCACTCTCACAGGGTTTTCAATGGCTGGCTGTTTCGGGATTGCTTTAGGAGTGGATTGCCATGTCCTCCCATTTTTGCGGTCCTGGGGATTGAACCAGGATCCTCAGACAGTGCAAAGCAGTACTCTACCAACTGAGCTAAACCCCAGTCCATTTTAGGAAATAAATAAAGTAAGCTGGGTGCGCTGGCGCACGCCTATAACCCCAGCGGCTTGGGAGGCAGAGGCAGGAGGATCGCAACTTCGAGACCAGAGCCAGTCTGTGTAATTTAGCGAGACCCTGTCTCAAAAAGTAAAACAGTGGGTTGGGAGTGCAGCTCAGTGGTCCAGCACTTGCAAAGCATGCAGGTGCAAGGCCCTGGGTTCAACACCCAGTACCGGAAAACAAAAACAAAAACAAAAAAAACCAAGCAGGCTGGGATAAGTATAATATACGTAAATCCAATGCAGTGGGTCATTCCACAAGGCAGTACGTTTTCCTCCTGGCATATATGCAACGTCCACGCAGCATATACTGAAAGGGAGTTTATACATACTTCTAAGACACAGTCCCACCATCTGTCACATCTTGCCTATCCTTACAAATGATACTACATTAGCTGAGGAAAGTTTTGTAGACATTTTACTCAAAAATGTTCTCAAAAACAGTAACACGATATCCACAATTCAAACTCTTTTGCTCAAGAATGACTAGGGTGGTTCCTGCTTTGGGGATGCCAGCTGTACTCATTTCCTTTTCTAATCCTTTAAAGAGAATCACATTTGATGGAGTTAAGAATAATAGCATCTACTTCTGAGAAAGGCCAAGAATTTGTAATCCCATTAGACTAGCGATGTGGCAAACATCAGAAGAAAGGCCAGACACGCAGCTCATCCAGTTCATAGTACTTGGTCCTGGCCCAGCCTCAGAAAGGCCATTTCAGTGATTTGATCTGGCCCTGGCCAAGTGTGAAACTTACCAAGGCACTGTAAAAATCTTTCTTAGAATCTCTTAAAATTAGGACAGATAGTATTTGAGTTTAAAAAAAATAACCACATGAAGGAGGTTGATCAGATAGAAGTACCTTTTAAACTTCACAATGCATTGAAAAGATACTGGAATTACCAACTATAACATAGCTTACCGAATTACATTTGGTCTTGATCACTTGTAGTAGTTCTGTCCAAGCTGTACCACATAAACCTTCAGATCAATTTAAACAACTCAAGACTAAGGACTGGCTGGGCGCACACCTGTAATCCTAGAAACGTGGGAGGTGACGGAAGGAGGATTGTGAGTTCGAGGCCAGTGGAAGCCTGCATAATTTACTGAGACCCTGCCGCAAGAGAGAAAAAATAAAAAGGGGGCTGGGGGTGCAGTGCAGTGGTAGGGCACTTGCAAAGTATTCTCAAGGCTCTGGGTTGGGTCCCCTATTATTGCAAAAAGATGAAGTATTATAGTGCGGCTGGACCTTGGCTTATTCATCAGCATCTCTAATTTTAGGCAATAGCAAACTCAAAGGCATTCCTCAAGATTAGCAACTGCAGCCGGGCTTGGTGGCGCATGCCTGTAATCCCAGCGGTTTGGGAGGTGGAGGAAGGAGGATCGCAAGTTTGAGACCAGAGGCAGTCTGTGTAACTTAGCAGGACCGTCTCAAAAAGTAAAAAAATGGGCTGGGGGCGCAGCTCAGTGCTCCAGCACTTGCAAAGCATGCAAGCACAGGGCCCTGGGTTCAACCCCCAGTACTGCAAAAAAAAAAAAAATAAATAAATAAATAAAGTAAATAAATAAAATGAAAAATAAAAAAGATTAGCAACAGCAACGTGTAGGAGCAGGCAAGTCAAAGGTTTTGGTCGGCCCCTGCCCCTGCACTGGTGGCTAAACCCTGAGGAGCACACAGTTTGCAAGCACTCTGCCCCTGGGCTGCACCCCAGCCTCTTTCTTTAGTTTTTAAATTGAGACAAAGTCTAGCTAAGTTGTGCAGCTGCCTCTGGCCTTGTATTTGAGATCCCCCTGCCTCTGCCTTGGGAGTTGCTGGGATTCCAGGTATGCGCCGGCACCTGGCTACAATCCACCTTTTGAACACAACCATCGTGAAAGATGAGGTTATATAATCTATGGTGGACTTTATTAAACATAAAGGCAGTCAGGACTAAAACGTCATCATTCCCTAACTATTTTATTCCATTCTCACACTTGCGTTGGAGGTTCCTTGTACGTGCTGCACCTGTCTGCACTGCCAGCACACTGGTGACCTGAAACGGGCTAGGCTGGGAGTGTTCGCACCACAAAACGGGCAGACGCTACACATCAGCGTCCCTTCCTCCTTCCAGAGGGCCAGTTCCTAGACAGGTGCCTGCTTCAGAGGGCAGGAGAGTGCCATCATCTCTGGCTAGGTCATGTGTACAGACCTTACCTCATTCATTCTCTGCTAGCCCCATGAAATGCTCAATTTTTTTTTTTTAAGTTGCCTAAACGCTTAAAGGGCTGGGATTTAGCTCAGTTGGTAGAGCGGTGCTCTGTAGTCTCTGAGGTCCCGAGTTCAATTCCCAGCACCACAAAAATGGGAGAAGGACCTGGCCATCCACTCCCAAGGCAATCCCGAAATAGTCAGCCATTGAAAGCCCTATGAGGGTCGCTATGAGTCGGATACCGACTCCCGACGGCACCTAACAACAACAACAACAAACGCTTAAAAAATAGCATTTTTTAGAGATTGTGAGAAATGACTTCTTTTTTGAACACATATACTTTCTTTCTAAACAAAGCACGTTTTCTACGAAATAGCAAACTGGGTCTGAGAAATTTTAAGAGTTGCCATAATTAGTGTTTGCAGGAGAAGGCTTATGGCACGTTACTTTTACTTTGTGTTCTTTGTTTCTTACCTCAAATACTTTCTTCTGTGAGAAGATCTGTTGCCCTAAGGCAATATAAACTGGCCCCAAGAACAAAGATGGACCAGTTTGCCTCTGCCCACTGCCAGGAAGAGATTAAGTAGGCCCAGAGCAACTCCCTACCACACAAAGGCCAGGTTCACTAACAAATGGTTTGGATGCCACTTGGGCCCTTTCGAACATATGGAGTATTGCATTCGAGTTGCTTAGAAGAATACCAGAATTGGACGGTGTAAAACATGTATTAAGGTATATGTGGTAAAGCACATTCCCATATGAATTTTCATGTTCTTCTTTAAATTTATTTTGGAGTGCCTTGCAAATAACTCCAAATGGCTACTGGTAAAATACACATACATGCAGTGTATGTTATTTTAAACCTCTTTTTTTGATAACTGAAAAAAATGTCAGAATTTTACATAGTTGGTGACGTGTGCCACACACGTACAAGTATGTCATCTTAATAAAAAGTGCATAAAGCAGGATGAAGGGCCATACGCTTACCCTTGCCAGTAGAAAGGTATCAAAAACTCAAAAGTGGCCGGGTGTGGTGGCACACGCCTGTAATTCCAGTGGCTTGGGAGGTGGAGGCAGGAGGATGGCAAGTTCAAGACCAGAGGCAGTCGGTGTAACTTAGCGAGACCCTGTCTCAAAAAATAAAAATAAAAATAAAAACAAATTTAAAAAATTAAAAAAAAATGGGCTGAGGGTGCAGCTCAGTGGTCCAGCACTTGCACAGCATGCAGGCGTGAGGCCCTGGGTTCAAAAAGGAAAAAAAAAAAAAAAAAAAAAAAAAAAAAAAAAAAAAAAAAAAAAAAAAAAAAAAAAAAAAAAAAAAAAAAAAAAAAAGAAAAGAAAAAGAAAAAGAAAAAAAAAAAACCACCTCAAAAGTGAGTGATCTTCCTGTCTACAGAATTACTATGTAACTGTAAGTCTGAAGAGCACCACACTTCCACACCCCTTTCTGTGTAAAACTTGCAAGGGTGCAGCACACTGACAGTCAGTCAGACACATTTTCCACCAAGTGCTGAGAAACGGTGAAGCAGCCTTTGGCTTCAAAGTGTATTTCTGAGCATTTGGGTCTATACTGTAGGATGGAGCCTTTAAACACACCCTTGGTGTTTCACATTTCAATGAACTAAAAAGTGGTATCCTGTCACAGCCCTGACGTGTGAAAGGTCACCTGCCGCCTGCCTTGGCTGAGCTGGACGGCTGGGCTTGCCCTGTCCAGCTCTGACAAGGCCTGTGCAAGTGATTATCAGCCTACTTTCCATCTCCAAAAAGGGTGAGAAAAACGTTTTCGTTTAATACTTTATTTAAAGATTATGAAATGGTAAACAGTTCCAGGGAGATGGCGGTTCCATACGGTTAGTTGGACGATATTTAGAAATTCATATATTCACAAGCTCAGAAGATCCACCACGCTAGTCTATGTAGTCAAAGTCTTCTGGAATTCCAAAAGTTTTATCGATTTTGTTTTCTTCAAACCCAAATTTTCTTTTGGCCCAAGATTTTATTGCAAATATATTATCTATAAAAGAAATGAGAAATATTTTTGAGAATTGAAAACAATCACAAAACACTTAAAATCTAATTATCTTCATAGTTCCTGGCTGCCTTCTATTGCTTCCAGATGTATTAAAGCAAGTTTTCTCTGTTTTCAAGAGAAATGGAAATCACTGAAGATAAGACATTCTTGAACAAGTAAACAGGTCTCATTTTAAAAATTAGTACCTAATTTGCTGCTGGAGAATACCTGACTTAAGAATAATACAAAGACAAGGAGCGATTGACGGTATTTTTCCCACATCTCCACCGCAGCAGCCAGACTCTGTTACCTCAGCCGTTAGAGCGCTCTGCTCCCACAGGGAACACATTCTCTCCAGACCCGTCCCCCTCCCTCTCCCCCTCGGGGTAATGGCTTCCAGACAATCCAGCCAGTGTGAGGGAGCAGGGTGAGGCGGAGGGAAAGGGTTCTCCTCACTTAGGCTGACAAAGGAGCACATGTGTCCGTAGCATCCCTAGGGGTGGGAGAGGGGGATTTAAAATTCCTTCTACGGGAGAAGAAAGTGTTTGATCTACTTGAAGGAATTTACCCAAGGAAGAAACAAACTCGATACAATGATTTTTGGGCAAGGATCTTCATCCAGTGCAATGATAGAAAACAACAAGAGCAACGTAAGTGTCTGCTCTTTGGGCAGGTACCTGTGCACAGACAGTAAGGGACACAGGACAATCCCTCCATGCTCACGCTGACTGTACTGAGGGAGTGGGAATGGTGGTTTCTTCCCCTCAGTTCCACACATTTTTTATGTTACATGGACACCATTTATAATGGAAATGCATTATATATGCAGAGAAACAACGGTATAAGGTTTGCTGATTTGTCTGAGTATTCTGGAAAATGATAAGCACCTTATTTGAGGTAAACAGTTAAAATGGGTTCTTTTGGAGTGTCATGGGCTGAACCACGATCCCCTCCCCCGACCCCACTGAAATGTTGAAGTCCTGACCCCCACTACCGGAAAATGTGACTGTTCTGGAGACGGGATTTTTAAAGGGGTGATTGAGTTAAAATGAGGTACCGAGGGTGGACCCTAATCCAACTTGATGGTGTCCTTACAGTGAAAGGAGATTTGGACACACTGAGAGATACCAGAAGACCACGGAGGGCTCAGGAAAAGGCAGCCTCTGCCAGCCGAGCAGAGAGGCGTCAGAAGGAGCCACAGTGCTAGCACCTGGCTTCTGGACGCAAAGCCTTCAGAATGGCGAGAAAATCAATTTCTGTTGTTTAGACCGCTCTGCCGTACTTTGTTCTAGCATCCCTTGCAAATTAAATTAACACATGGAACTTGGTCACCCTTTGATACCCTTCTTCCATGGAAGTTTAACTAAATATTAAATAATGACATACACTTCTAGAATTAAGTCTTATTTCCGAAGTGAGCATTACTGCTTCAAATAGAATAAAGAGTGCCAACAAAATGTCATTTCTGGCATTTCAAGTATTGTGGAATGTCAACAAATAATGAGTCTTTACTCTTTGTGACAACCTAAAATCAACAGCTTTCCATAACAGGTGAAAATACTAGAACTACGGCACGGGTACCACAGCGCGATCCGTGTCTGCACAGCCAGCGTTTACAGAGGCCACCGTACAGGTGACCAGCATTAACGCAAAGAGCCTATGCCTTCCAGCTGACACAAGAGAGACAGCATGCCATGAACTTCTCACTAGACAATTCCCAAGTGAGATGTGTGTTAGGAAGGAAACACGAGTACTAAATACTAGCACTAGGCTTCCTGGATAGGCTCCGTGAATACAGAGCGATTTCCAGGAAAGCAGAGGACACAGGTACCAGTGAGGCAGGGCCGTGAGAGAAGGAGGTAGGCATCACACTGAGGCTGTCCAACAGCCTCTGAAAGGGGGAGTTTCTGATTCACATGAGGACAAGAAATGATTCTGTGATACACATTCGAAGACTAAAGACAGACAATACATCTAACAAACAAAAGCCTCACTCAGGGCCTAATGGACCCAAAGAAGATGCGGATTAAACAGTTCCTTGAGCCACTGGATGCTGGCTTTCTTTTTTCCTTTTCTTTTCTTTTTTTTTTTGTGGTACTAGGGGTTGAACCCAGGGCCTTGTGCCTGCATGCTCTGCAAGTGCTGGACCACTGAGCTGCACCCTCAGCCCATTTTTTAACTTTTGAGACAGGGTCTCGTTAAGTTATGCAGACTGCCTCTGGTCTTGAACTTGCGATCCTCCTGCCTCCGCCTCCAAAGTTGCTGGGATTACAGGCGTGCGCCACCGTGCCTGGCTGGGTGCTCACTTTCAAGAATATAATCCACAATCTTGATAGTTCATTCCTTATCCAATAATTTTCCTATTATATAGAAATTATAATAAATGGGTAAAGAACAATTGAGCTTTTAAAAAACAGCCTTAAGCCAGGTGCCATGGAGCAGGACTTGGGAGGCTAAGGCAGGAGGATCTCAAGTTCAAGCCCAGAAGCAGCTTGTGAATTCGGTGAGACCCTGCCTCAAAATAAAAATAAAAAAAAATAAAAATTAAAAAAAATTAAAGAAAAGAGAGGGGTGTGCTGGGGTGGGGCTCAGTGGGACAGCGCTTGTCCAGCATGTGTGAGGGCTTGGAGTCAACCCTCGGGACTGCCAGCACAAAACAAAACAGACACCAGAAACAGGCTAAGACTTGTGGAATTCCTGTTCATTTATTATGTTTTTGTGAGTTTTTTGTTTGTTTGTTGTTTGGGTTTTCTTGAGGTTTTCTGAGAGAGGATCTCACTATGTAGTCCAGGCTGGCATGTGGGGTGCTGGGATTACAGGTGTGTGCCACCAGCAACGGCTAGGAATTCCTGTTAATTCGTACGGTTGCATGCCCGATACACATATGGGAAAAGGATGGGTGTTACCTTTCGCAACACGCCTTAAAATGCCTGTGCACCTCAGGTGTCAAGATGCCTCTATGTGTGTTCATAACAACTGCACGCTCTTGGGCTTGGGGTGTGTCTCAGTGGCAGAGCGCTTATCAATAATGTATGAGGCCCTGGGTTTGATTCCCAGCACAAAGAAAGAAAACCAAAAACAAAAAGCGCAGAAACCTCTACTATGTGAATTTATTAAGCGAGGTTTTCATATGATGTTGTTGTTGTTGTTAGGTGCCGTCGAGTCGGTATCTGACTCATAGCGACCCTCTGTACAACAGGGGAAACACTATTGTCAGTACTTCTCTGCTGTTCATAGGGTTTTCAATGGCTGATTGATTTTTGGGAGGGGGTTGCCAGGTCCTTCTCCCAAGCCTATAGCACCTGGTGTTCCCAGGCGGTCTCCCATCCAGGTACTAACCAGGCCCGACCCTGCTTAGCTTCCGAGATCTGATGGGATCAGACGACACAGGGCTACCACTGCAGGCTTTCATATGATAGAATTTGTTAAACCACATTCAAAGTGTCATAAAACATTTACAAATGGCATTCTTACATTTACACCATAACCTCTCATTTTGTAAAACTGATACTGAATTATTAAACAGTAAATATTCCTAATTCTACATAGATATTTTTTAAAGGACTTTGTTAGGTAAAAAGAAATTAAACCTTAAACTGATAGTTATGTGATAATTTTTAGTTACAAATAATACTGATACTTTCTTTTTGTTTATTTTTGAAGACAAGAAAGTTTTCTGAGGTTTAATTCACTTTATCCCTTATTTCTGTTCTCTCATAACTCAAGTTTATGTTGGAAAGTTGTAACTTATGTTGGAAAGTTGGTTAAGTTGTAACCTCAAATGGAAATACGGTTCTTAACAACTGTTTCTGCTATTCTACAAATATCTTCCTTCCACATGCTTTTAAAACTTCTAGGTTCTTTTGCAGCTAATAACGTGGGAGGGGAAAGCTCTCCCAACTGTTTTTCTAATTACAATTTTGAAAATTCATGATAAACTGGCAAACGATTTATAATTGTTTATTTACCAACTGGAATTTATGATGGATTGGAGAAAAGCGAGAGGAGAGTATTTATCTAACACGGTGCTGAAGAGCTCAGACTGTCTCATTCAGGCCCCTGAAACACGAGGTAGACATCAGCCGCAGCACACAGACGAGCGAGCAGGTTCAGAGGAGTTCAAAGAGTCATCCGGCAAAGAAAGAGCTCATCCTGGATCCCTTCCAAAGTCAAGTTCTTCCTCCCGTGCCCGCACTCGCTGCCTGCTCCTAGTGCTTGGTGGGGGAGCTCATGACTGTGTCTTATCTTTAACCTAAAATGCCACTTGATTTTGCCACATTCAAAATGTTACGCTTCTCGGACCTGATGTCGTTGTGTTTCTTATTTATTTACATTTCATAAGCCATGCATTTCACTGTCCTCTCTTTCACGTTTGCTATTTTTACTTTCCTCTGTATTTCCCATGAAAGCACTTTTAGGAAATAACTTGTAATAAATAAAATTACAATTTTACAGGCATCAAAGGCCAATCATATTGGCTCCACCAATTTATTTAATTCTGAAATAGACTAGTGAAAAATGACTTTTGAATTTTCTGGGAAACACAGGCCTGGACAGGACATCAGAAAAACCTGGCACAAATCTCCATGCCAGTAACTAATCCTCTTTGGCTAGACGTAGTCACATCTCTGCTTCAGTCTTAGCCGTGTTCTCTCACGGAAGCATGAGGATGAGGAATCCATGTGAAGACGTCACAAACTCTCACAAGGATGGAAAAACCCAACTACCATTATTTCATAATTAAAGACTGGAAAGACATCAGTGTGATTTTCTGGCAGATTTTACTCTTTAGTGAATCACCCTTGCATATAAATCACAGCAACCACTATTTGTTCATTTTCTCCTAAACCTTAAGACATACATAATGCCTTATTAATTCCTATTTCTTAGAATATCTATAGTGTATCTCTGGTAATATCAGTGGGTGTATTCACTAGAAAACAGATTAATAAGGCATGTACGTGAAAGCAGGCTTATAGAAAAGACAGCATCGTATAGAGAGCTGCACTCTGGAACCAAAATGGCAGCCATCTCATCCCTGCTCCATGGCCTAGCACACGTGCACGCGCCCTGGTACTCCTGACAGCCTTGGCCGCTGCTTCAAAACGAGGGAGAATAACCACGTCTAACTCTTAAGATTATCGTGGAGATAAAATGAGAAGGCACCAGAAACACTCGTTACAGCAACTGACAAATAATATTGCTCAGTAAACATTAGCTATTATGATTATTTGCAAGAAGGCAAATCTTTAGGATGCCATGAAATTACTGAAGGTGTATTTTACATCAAAATATATATGAAACTTCAACTGTACAAAGGGTGCCAAAAGATATATACACATCTTGGGAAGAAAAGGTTCCATTTTTTCATGCCTGTCACATGATGCTGCTAGCATTCATTTGTTTAACACTATTTTTTGAGCACCTGCACCCTGGCAACCAATCCCATCTGATCTTGGAAACTAAGCAGGGTCAGGCCTGGTTAGTCTTTGAATGGGAGACTGCCTGGGAACACCAGGTGCTGTAGGCTTGGGAGACGGACCTGTCAATCAATTCCAGTCAATCCACCCCCGAAATAATCAGCCCTTAGAAACCCTATGAGTAACAGAGATGCACTGACATAGTACCGGCCATGGCACAATGTTGGGGAGTGTTCCATTCTGTTGTACACAGGGTCGCTATGAGTCAGATCTGACTCAACAGCACCTAACAACAGCAGCATCTTTTGAGCAAAGATCATACTACACATTGCTGTTGTAATTCAATACAACTTTGGAAAGTAATACCGATCTTAGCATATGTATACATGCTTTGGCACCCTCAGGATATTTCACATATATCTCACTAATTATATGAAAGTTACATGATTAGCCTAAGTGACTTATCTTTGAAAAAGTGACACAGAAGTTAAACTGGAAGCAATCGTTGCTTTCCTTACACTTTTATAAAATGAATCATAATATTTTTAAAAATAACCTTAAGTAACTGAAATGATTTATTATATAAAAACTGTGCAGAGCGTGGTAGTACACACCTGTAATTCCAGAATTTAGGAGGCTGAGGCACGGGGATTGCCCAGAGCTCAAAGCCAACCTGAGCAACATGACAAGACCCTGTCTCAAAAACAACTTGGAATGAACTTGAGCAAAGCATACATTTCCAGAATTGTTTTTCTTGAGGAAAGCAAGTACTAAGGCATCTGAACTTTGCACCATCGTAAATTTGGAAGAAGTTTTACACTTTTACTTATTTTTTATTTTGGGGGTTTGTGAGATGGGGTCCTGCTATGCAGCCTACACTATCCTAGAGCTTAATATGTACACTAGGCTGGCCTCCAGCTCTTGGTGATCCTCCTGCCTCAGCCTCCCTGAGGGCTGGGATTACAGGTGAGTGACAGGATTACAGGCATGCCACCACATGAGCTTGTTGTTGTTGTTGTTGTTAGGTGCCCTCGAGTCGGTATCTGACTCATAGCGACCCTCGTAGGGTTTTCAGTGGCTGACCATTTCGAGATTGCCTTGGGAGTAGATTGCCAGGCCCTTCTCCCATTTTTGCGGTGCTGGGAATTGAACTCGGGACCTCAGAGACTGTAGCGCAGCGCTCTACCAACTGAGCTAAATCCCAGCCCCTTAAGTTTTAACTAATAATCAAAAAAGCCAATGCTGCATTACTCGGTACTCCACCAACATTTACCAATAAAGGGAGAGAGAGAAAAGAAGAAGTTTCAACTATAGTTTACCATGTAATTATAATACATACCAGTCCATCTGTTAGCAGCTTCTTTGGCTACTTTATTTGCTTGACCTGAAAAAAAATTTTATATATAAATATAAATATATATGTATGTATGTATAGTTATTTACATATATGATTGCCTTCAGCTAGCTATAATCATGTTAACAAATTTTTATAAAATTTATATAAAGATAAGAATGATGTCAATATAAATGGACTAGAAATCGTATATAATTGTTCTAACAAGATAAAAACAAAGACCACTACAGGAAAAGTTTCTATCTTAAACAGAACTGGAACCCAAGGACATATAGAAAAAAACTACTAAGTAAAAGATAGAGAAGAGTTAGATGGGAAACTTAGATGGGAACGGTGGGAGGGGGGGAAGCAGAGGGAAGGGTAAGGGGTAACCTATATGAATAATGTTTATCAAAATGCATATATGGAAATGTCACAATGAAAAGCATGTCAAAATGAAACACATTAAGATGTACATTAAACATTTCTAATAAAAAAGAAAAAAATTATATATTTAGTATAAAAATACATATAATGGCAATGAAAAAAGCTTAAATAGTGATATAACGTACATCTTACAAACTTGCTCAAATTGCAAAGAAAATTTTAGAACCTTGTAGTTATGTTAGTCAAGAATACAAAGTCAATGTGAACAACTTTCCTATTTTAAATGTCCATCGTCATTGTAGTTGCTTCTTTAAAGATAACATACAAATTTAAATGTTTCTCAGCCAGCGTGGTGGCGTACGCCTGTAATCCCAGCAACTCGGGAGGCAGAGGCAGGAGGATTGCAACTTCTAGATGAGGCAGGAGGATCACAACTTCCAGATGAGGCAGTCTGTGTGATTTAGCGAGACCCTGTCTCAAAAAGTAAAAAAATGGGCTGGGGATGCAGCTTAGTGGTACAGCACTTTCAAAACATGCAAGCACAAGGTCCTGGGTTCAGCCCTCAGTCCTGCAAATAAGTAAATGAATAGTTTCTCAAGCAATTTACCATATCAAAATATGATGAATTATTTTGACCATTTAAATTTAACAGTAAGAACTTTATTGTGTGTATGTTCTTAGGCCATGATAAATCTGACCTTAAAAAATTTTAGTGGTAACAAAGTAGCTCCATAGGAGAAAATATTTCCTTTTACTTTAAATTTTAATCAATATCTCAGCCGGATGTGGTGGTACACACTTGTAATCCTAGCACCTAAGGAGGCTTAGGCAAGAGGATCTCACATTTGAGGTCAACTTGGGCTACATAGTGAGTTTGAGGCCAGCCAGGACTATACAGCAAGAGACTATCTCAAATATCAACAACAATAATAAATATGAATAAACACACATCACTACTACTGAACATACCTATACATATGTCTTTCAAATTAATCTATGTGGAACATAACAATGCTATGAACAACCAGGCGTAAATACGGTTTATAATGATGACTTTGTTTGTTTGTCTGCAGTACTGAGGGGTTGAACCCAGGGCCTCGTGCATGCATGCTTTGCAAGTACTGTATCACTGAGCCGTACCCCTAACCCATTTTTGTACTTTTTAGACAGAGTCTTACTCAATTACACAGACTGCCTCTTATCTCGAACTTGTGATCCTCCTGCCCCCTCCTCTTGAGTTGCTGGGATTACAGGTGTGAGCCACCTCGCTCAGCTTGAAGACATTTGTTTTTTTGATTTAAAGATAATTTACATGCCATGGAAATCACCATATTAATATAATTCAGTGGTGTTTATTACATTTATACGGTTGTACACCATCACTACTAACCCCAGAACATTTTTATCACCTAAAAGGAAATCTTGGGCTGGGATTTAGCTCAGTGGGTAGAGCGCTGCGCTGCAGTCTCTGAGGCCCCGAGTTCAATTCCCAGCACCGCAAAAATGGGAGAAGGACCTGGCAATCCACTCCCAAGGAAATCCCGAAACAGTCAGCCATTGAAAACCCTATGAGGGTCGCTATGAGTCGGATACCGACTTGACGGCACCTAACAACAACAACAAAAAGGAAATCTTGTATCCATTAGCAGTCACTTAACATTCCTCCAGTCTCTGACAACCACTAATCTACTTTGTTTCTATGGATTTCTCTTGTGTGGGTATTTCACATGAAGGAAACATATAATATGTGGTCTTCTGAGTCTGGCTTCTCTCACACATCATAACGTTTTCAAGGATCATTCATGTTGCAGCATGCATCCATATCTATTTTTTTACATGTGCCAAATTATATTTTATCATTTACTTATCCATTTATCAGCTGATGGGCATTTGGGCTGCTGCGTTATTCTGAACAATTTAATATTTGTATGTGAACCTGTCTTCAATTCTCTTGGGTATGTATCTAGAAATGGAATTGCTGGCCCATGTCATAACTACGTATCATTTGGGGAAACAGATAAATTGTTTTCTAAAGCGGCTACACCATTTTGCAGTCCTATAGCAACATAAAGGCTCTACTTTCTCCACACCCTCACCAACACTTATTACTCTCCCTTTTTAATAAATGATATTCACCCTAATGAGTAGATACAGCCATCTCCTTGTGGTTTTGGCTTGCACTTCCCTCATGAATAATGGGAGCATCTCTGTGGGCTTTCTGCCCATGTGCATAGTTTCCTTGGAAAAAAACGTTCAAATTGTTTGCCCCTTTTTAAATTGGGTTATCTGTCTTACTGATAAATTATAAGAGTTCTTTATATATTACATGCTTGTCAGATATAGGATTTCCAAATACTTTCTCCCATTCTGTGAGTTTTCTTTCCACGATCTTGGTAGTGTATATGTTTTTGGTTTTGATAAAACCCCAGCTGTGTACTTTTTCTTTGGCTGTTTATGCTTCTGATGTTATATCCAAGAAACCGATGAGCAATCCAAGGACAAAGAAATACACATCTATGTTTCTTTCTAAGAGTTTTATAGTTTAGGTCTTATATTTAGGTCTTTAGTCCATTTGATTTTTATTTACACTGAGGTGGGTGTTGTTGTTAGTGGCTGTATAGTCAGGTCTGACTCATAGAGACCCTGTGTACAACAGTACAAAACACTTCCCAACACTGCCATGCCAGCCACTATGTCAGGGCTTCTCTGCTATTCACACGATTTTCAGTGGCTGATTGTTTTGGGAGTGAGCTGCTGGGTCCTCCCATTTTTGCAGTGTTGGGGATCAAACCCAGGGCCTGGGAGAGCGTAGAACAGCACTCTACCAATTGAGCTACACCCCAGCCCAGTATGAGATGGGGCTCCAGATTAATTCATTTTCACAAGGATATCCAATTGTGCCCAACACCATTACATGAAAACACTATTTCATTTTTCTTCTCTTTTCTTTGTGGTGCTGGAGATGGAAGCCAGGGTCTTGCACACATTAGGCAAGCACTGTATCACTGAGCTGTAGCGATCTCTGATCTCTGAAAACACTATTTTTTCCCAACTGAATGGCTTTGGTGCCCTTATTGAAAATCAACTACATTTGTTTCAGGACTCACAATTCCATTCCATTGATCATTATGTCTGTCTTTATACTAGTACCATATTACTTTGATTATTTAGACTTATACTAAGTTTTGAAATAAGAAATCTGAGTTTCCCAAGTTGGTTCTTTTTCAAGTTTTGTTTGTTTTTGTTTTTTTGAGACAAAGTCTTGCTGTGGGACCAAGTCTGTCCTGGAACTCACGATGTAGACCAGGCTGGTGTCAAACTCATGTTGATCCTCCTGCCTCAGCCTTCTAAGTGCTGGGATTACAAGCTCAGCTCTTTGTCAAGATCCTTTTGGCTATTCTGGGTCTTTTCTATTTCCATATGAACTTTAAGATTTGTTAGTCAATTTCTGCAATATAAGCAGTTCAAATTTGATAGGTTTTACATTGAACATATAGATCAATTTGGGGAGTATTTCCACCTTAAGTCTTCCAATCCATGAACATGGACGTCTTGTCATTTATTTAAATCTGTAATTTTCTTCAACAATGTTTTTTAGTTTTCAGTATAAGTCTTGCAATTCTTTGATTAACTTTATTCCTAGGTTATTTTATCCATTTTGATACCACTATTGGAAAAGATGCTTTGTTCTCTTAATTTCATTTCATACAGAAATATAAACAAAGCCAGTGTGGTGGCTCACTCTTGTAATCCCAGCACTTGGCAGGGTGAGGTAGGACTTAGAGGTCACAGCTAGCTTGGGCTGACCTTATTATTACTTGCAATAGTTTTGGGTGATTTTTTTGTTATGTGCATTTATACTGGCATAGGTCTTTCTACATATGTATAAGATCATGTCATCTGAACATAGAGAGGGTTTTACTCCTTCATTTTCAAACTGAACACCCTTTCTTTTCCTTGACCTGCCTAGAACTTCTGGTGTGATGCTGAATAGACATGGTGAGAGAAGATGTCCACGGAGAGAGCTTCAGCTGTCAGTTTTTGTAGAGGCCCTTTTACCAGGATGAGGAAGTTTTCTTCTATTCCTAGTTTGTTCAGTGTTCTTAACTATAAAAGACTGTTGAATTTTGTCAAATATTTTTCTTCACCTCCTTAAAGAACCATATGGCCATCTCCCCCGCCCCCAACAGTTTCACCTTGTAAATTTTGTATTACTGATTTTTGTGTGTTGATTATGTTGTTTCATTGACTGAGCCAACTTTGTATCGTTGGGATAAATCTCACTTCATCAGTTGTATATTCCTTTTCATACTGCTGCTTGAGTTGGTTTGCTAGGATTTTGCTGAGATTTCTTGTATCTCTTCATAAATAGTATTTTAAATTTTGTTTTCTTGTAATATACATCAAATAGGCTAGGAAGACCTTTTCTGTTTTTTAAGAAATTAAATGTGTGGTAGAATTTTATACGTGAAGACTGCACTTCCTAGTGTGATAAATTTTTGATTACAAATTCAATCTGTTTACATTTTACAGGTCTAGTCAGATTGTTGATTTCTGCTTTGCCCAGTCTTAGTAGTTTCTATCTGTGCTGGTTAGCTTTTTCATCACTGTGACAAAGCCCCTGACATGAACAACTGAGAGGAGGAGAGATTTATTCTGGTTTGTGGTTTCAGAGGTCTCAGTCCATCACGGCCAGGAGCTCCTGGCTGAGCAGAACGGTTCACATCATGGCGGCCAGGAGACAGAGAATACGTGCACTCGAGGGCTTCCTCCATTTTCTCCTTTTGTGCCTACCAGGCCACCAGCCTATGTGATGGTGCTGCCCACATTCATGACGCCCACTTGGTTAATTCTCTCGGGAAATGCCTTCTCAGACACACCCAGAAGTGTGCTTTACTAATCTCCTAGGCCCCTCACGATCCAATCACGTTGACAATCAAGACTAACCATTGTAGCATCTTCCTACAGCAGTCCATTTTCGTTTAGTGCAGTTATAATAAGACAGGATTTACATATGCTGTTTTGCTATTTGCTGTTATGTCTCTTTTATCCTTCAATTGCTCCCTAACTGCCTTCTTTTGTGTCATTAATTCCTCTGCTATGTCTCCTCCTCTTTCTTCTCCTCGTCTCTCACTCTCTCCCCACGTGCACATGCACGAGTACACAAGGAAACAGCAGAGGGCTGAAGACTGAACCCAGGGCCTTGGACATGCTAGGCAAGCGTTCTGTGACTGAATTAGAATGCCAGCCCTCCCCTGCTGTTTTCTTTAACAAATATTTTTTGGTTATCTCCTTGGCTACTACCCTGGGGGTTGCCATTAAATCAGAATTTATAACACCCTAGTGTAGATTAATATCAACTTATTTTCAATAGTATATAAAAAATTTGCTCCTACATATCACCATTCCCTCATCCTCTGATTTATGCTATTTATCATCACAAATTATATTTTATGTACTGGCTAGCCATTGTCACAGATTTATTATGATTGCTTTATGCAGCTGTCTTTTAAATCAAACAGGAGAACAAAAGGAAACAAACAAAAATGCACGTGCTGTCCTTTACTTTTACTCAGCTGACTTACAGGCTGTGTCTAGTAAGTTCAACACCTGGGAGTCCTCATATCAGTTTCTACTGATTGTTTTTATTGTAGTGTGTGAAGTGTATTTTCTGGTGTCTTTGCGTGTCTTACAATTTTTTATTGCAAGACTGGACATTTGAAATAATACAATGGAGTAATTGTGGAAATCAGACATTCCCTTCTCCCCGGGGCTGTTGCTTGCTGCAGCTGTCACTGTTTAATTGTCTAGTAAATTTTCTGAGTGTGTTCTCTAAAATCTGTGTTCCGGTGTGGCCACTGGAAGCTTCATTTGGTTAGCTTAGTAGTCGGCTACTGATTGAACAAACATTTCCTCAAACACGTGCACTAAATCTCTTTCCCAGAGGGTTCTGCGAAGCCTTTGCCCAGGGGTTGTGTGTGTGTGCTGTGCCACACCTGCAGCACTCACTGGGCTGCTTGCAACGCTGCCTCCACCTGCACTTCCTGCTTGCACATCAAGGTCAGCTGGAGGTGGAAGCTCGGGACACATTCTTCTCATATTCTTGCGCGTGCATGTAGCCATCTAGACTTTCAGGAGGATGTCACTTCCCAAGGCCCTCACGGACATGTTCACCTTCTCATTTTAAGCTTTTTATTAGTGTGCTCTTTGCCTCAGCTATGATTTATCACTTGACAGCCATGAAGTCAAAACGTGTTCTAGACAAACAATCCTCAGGGAGAGGATTTTCGGACTGGGCATACTCCATCTCATGTCAAATTAAGAGAAACCTTTCTGTGGGGCCTTTGAGAAAGTCACCAAACATGTAAATAACAACTCGTTAGGAGCGAGGCTCTTAAAGAGTCCAGGCCTTTACCTTTCCAGGTTACTGCTGAGCCAGCGCAGAGGGTGAGAGTAAGGCAGCAGAGCAGAAGGCCCACGATTCTCACGGGAATTCAGCCACTTCTCGGGGGAGCTTTTGGTTACTTTCCAGAGTTCTGAGAAAGTGGTCTGTCACAACTGCTCTAAGCTTTATAGATGGGGAAAATCCAAAGGTGCTCACACCAATTGTGTTGTCATCTTGACATTTCTTTTTCTTTTTCGAGGTACTGGGGGTTGAACCCAGGGCCTCACGCCTGCGTGCTTTGCCAAGTGCTGGACCACTGAACTGCACCCCCAGCCCAGATTTTTTTTTTTTTCAAACTTTTTGAGACAGGGTCTCACTAAATTACGCAGACTGCCTCTGATCTCAAACTTGCGATCCTACTGCCTCCGCCTCCCAAGCCTCTGGGATTACAGGTGTGCGCCACCGCGCCCGGCTTGGCATTTATTTCTAAGTAAATTTCTTAATCGCGTCTAACATTATTTACTTTCAAGCTGTTTTTCCCCCAGTGCTGGGGATGGAACTCAGGACCTGGCAAGCACAGCATGGAACATGCTATGCAAACGCTCCACCACTGGGCAACATTGTCCAGCCCTTTTAAAATATTTTGAGAGAGGCGAGTCCTGCTACGTTGCCCAAGCTGGCCTCTGCCTTGCAATCCTCTTGCTTCAGCCTCCTAAGTAGCTATGATTACACGTGTGGGCTACCATGGATAGCTTATTTTTGAATATTTTTCTGGAAATCTAATTTATACTACTTGTTTTATCTGGTCTCACTCAAATAATGATTAAACTGGCTAAAATTAATATTATTCTTTAAAATATATTATTGCTTCCACTTCTCGTGTCTTGGATATTTGCAATTAATCTTACTGATGCTTTCTTAATGATATCAGTAAGTCAACTGGCATGATAAAATATAAATATTTCTTGCAGGCATTACTGAAAAATGAGAGATAATACACAGCCATGACTATATGAATAAAGGGTATGGCTATTATCAGCAAATTGTGCTCCAAAATAGACTATGATGGGCTTCGATAAGCCCTGAGTGTTGTAATATGGGCGATTTAGCCATGATATTAAGAACCAAATCCTATTAAAATCACTTTGTGAAATGCATAGTCCTTTAATCCAGTATAATCTGTTCTTCACTAATATGACAGCTGAAATCCTATGAAACCTCTCATCAAAAAGCACATTTAAAAAATAATAATGTCATTGGGGATAGGGGATTTGGGGGGAGAGGAGGTTAAAGTCTAATAAAGTTCTCTAATTTAGTGATAGGGAGACCTCTGGCATCTACTACTTAAAACTTTAAGTTTCTTAGATCTGTGGGTTTGTAGTTTTCGTAAAATTTTTTTTTGGAATCAAATTAACTTTTTTCCCCTTAGATATTTCTCTAGCCCAAGGACCTCTCCATCCTCTAGACTCCTTGGGAGTCCCATTACACACAGACTAGGTAAAGCTGTCGGATGCCAGCTTCACATTTAAACTTTTTTTCTCTTTCATTTTGGGTAGTTCTATTGCTATGTCTTTAAATACTCTAAGCCTTCCTTCTGTGAAGTTCTACCTCTGTTAACCTAGTCCAGTGTAGTTTTGATGTCAGATGTCATAGTTTTCATATTAAGAAATTTGATTGAGGTCTTTTTTATATTTTCCATATTTCTACTTAACCTTTTCAATGTATGGAATACAGTTACAACTGCTGTAAAGTTCTGGCCTGCTAATTCTAATTCTTGGGTCAGTTTTGACAGATGGATTATTCTGCTCATTATTGATCATGTTTTCCTATTTTTTTGCATGCCTGGTAATCTTTGCTTATATGCCAGACAAATTTTATTTGGTTGGATATAGGTATTTTTGTATTTTCATAAATATTCTTGAGCTTTGTTCTAAGATGTGTTTAAGTTATCTGGCAATAGTCTGATGTTATCAAGTCTTGGTCTTACAGTTTGTCAGGCTGTATAGCAAGACCTTGACTCAAAACACCAACCAAACCAATAAATATGCATATGCAAACAAACAAACAGACAACCCAAACAAAACTAAATGAATACTACCAAATACTAGGAGAGCTTAATTGTAATCAAACTACTCTCAGGTTAACTGTAAGGTACCAAACATTTTCAATTTCTCTCAAAGCCTTCAATCATATTGTATAACACCAGTTTTTCTAAAAGTTGCACTTGTTCAAGTTCCCTAAATAGAAGACAAGCTATGATAGAAAAATATGAAGAAAGATATATGTATTTTCCTAAGCAATTAAATGCTATGTCTTTGTAATACTTTTTTTTTTTTTTCCTGCAGCCCTGGGGGGCTAAACTCAAGGCCTTGTGCATACTTTGCAAGAGCTCTACCACTGAGCTGTACCCAAGCTCCTTTTTTATTTTTTTGTTTTGAGACAGGGTCTCACTAAGTTACCCAGGCTTCCTCTGACATTGAATTTGCGATCTACCTGTCTCCACCTCCTGAGTTGCTGGGATGACAAGCATGTGCCACGGCACCAGCTTATAGCACACTCTTTTATCCCTGCAAATATTCAAACTTTATCTTTACATAAATACGTAAAATTTTTCAAAATAAGCTTTGGGGACTCTGGCTTAACAATCATTGGTGAATTCAAAAGGGAACTCAATGCACATGGTGATTTTCTGCAAATTGCCAACTCCCACATTTATGGTAGAATAGTGGACTTCTTTCTAGAATCAAGCTACCTGCGACCGAATTAGCCCCTTGGGTGACACCTCGGTTTCCTAAGCTTATATTTTGTCTTTATCCTTCTACCCTTCTTGCCTTGCTTACTTTTGAAATGGTTACAATTTCAAATGGTCAGATCCTACTCCAAGGCAACTAACAACAACAATTTCAAGGTTGCCACTATTCAATGCTTTAACATTAGGTCTCCTTAGTGGAAATATTAAGGCAGTATTTTTTTCTATTATGTTACATACACAAAGTTAGAGCAGTAAGAAGAGAGTACTACTTTAACTGAGTGTACTTTCTCATATACAAGAAGAATGGTTTCCGGGCAACTAGAAGTACAAAGTTTCTTTCATTACCAAAGTGGAAGACCCGCAAGTTGCAGTGCGGACTTACGTATTTCTTCCACAACTTGTGGGTCACATTCTTTGTATTTTTCTACTTCTGCCTTCAGCTGTTCCCTTTGGTCCCGGAGTGAAGAAAGCTCCTTCGCTAGCACGGCTCGCTCTTCCTGCATTCAAAATTGTTTTGTATGTGATTAAGACAAGCACAATCCCATACGTTATAAAGTGATACATCTTATAGATAGTTTATTTCTTATAAATGATGTGATTTAGGCTTTCGATGTATTTTTAGTCATCTCTTTATATTCATGGGTTCTGCATTTGCAGCTTCAACCAATCGCAGATGGAAAACATTAGAAAAATAAAAAACTCACATCTGTACTGAACATGCACAAGGTTTTTCTTGTCCTTATTCCCTAAACAACAAACAACCATCTACACAGCATTACATTGTTTTAAGTATTATAAGTAATACAGAGATAATTTAAACTATATGAAAACTCAATTTTCATCTTTCTCTGAGATCTCAAGAATCTTTTATATGTATTGAAAAATCTAACTAATAAATATGTAGACTGGAATGCTCAGAAATAGATGAGAGATGAGAGGTTACTGGTTATGCCCGGATGAAGTCAAACATGACTGCATAATCATACACTAGGGAAAAAAATTACACTGTTTTTAGGGTAATTTCACAAGACTGAGGTTATGCATTTAATTAATAGTTTACGTTAACATTCTTCATTATGCAAGAATCCTTAAGACAGCGTCATAGACAATTTTTCAACCTTAAAAGATGATTACTCTTGATATATACTTTTAAACACATCAGAAATAACAATCATAGCTTCAAGCCTCCTACCAGCTTCCTTTAAAGATAACTCAGAATAAAGCTTTTAAATATACTATGATTCAATAACACCATTTGAAGTTTCTAGCAATATACTTCTCACTAACAGGTAGAAGTCATAGTTGTTGTTGTTAGGTGTTGTTGAGTTGTGCCCGACTCATAGTAGTATGAATATAACATCCATATTTTTGAAACCTGAAAAGTAAGTCCAAACTGATAGCAAATGCTGGCCGATTATGGTACAGAATAATAAGGCAAATCTGAATCAGAACCAAATAAAGTTCACGTGACCGACAGGAGACGTGTCTCACTGTTCCTTGACAAGTGTTTTTTCTGTGATTGTACTTTCTGCCTTTGCCTCTGGCTATTTGCTTTGGTTCCTAAGTGGAGGGAGTTCCTTCTGCTGGTCTCCTGCAGAAGTACATACACAGAGCAGCGCGCCCCGGGGCAGCAGTCGAACAGAACTCCCTGAGTGACAGAACTTCCCGGCTCTGCGCTCTCAGCGCAGGAACCACCCGCCACGTGTGGATACTGAGTACCCCAAATGTGGCTACTGCAGCCGAAAAACTGAATGTAACTGTGCTTGATTTTAATGTAAATAGCTAAATACAATTAAGTACATACCATTATTACCACAGCTCAGGAAAGATTTGTTGTTGTTGTTGTTGCTGTCAGGTGCCATCAAGTCCTGTCCAAATCATAGCAACCCTTATAGGGTTTTCAATGGCTGACTGTTTCGGGATTGCCTCGGGAGTGGGTTGCCACATCCTTCTCCCGTTTTTTTTTTTTTTGGTACTGGGGGTTGAACCCAGGGCCTCGCAACTGCAAGGGCTGGATCACTGAGCTGTGCCCCCAGCCCAGTTTTTTTTCACTTTTTGAGACAGGGTCTCACTAAGTTACGCAGACTGCCCCTGGTCTCGAACTTGCGATCCTCCTGCCTCCACCTCCCGAGCAGCTGGGATTACTGGCGCATGCCACCGCACCCGGCTCAGCTCGGAAAGATTTAAGGATAACTGGAATCAAGAAAATGGTCATTATCCTGCCATCTACGCCCAATCATACACGTTTTAATAGGATAAACTACAAGAAAAAGGGCTAATGACGGTAGGAGAGGCAGAGCGGTGAACACACCCTCCAGACGCCCTGAACTGAAGCCATCCTAGATAGTCAGTGCCTGAGATCCTTGCCAAGTTACTCCATCTGTGGTGTCTCTAGGTCCTCACTGTACGTGGAGAAGGCAACAGTAGCTACCTCTGTGCATTGCTGGCAGGCTTCAATGAGTACTGAAAATGCATTTAGAACAGTACTTGCTGTACTCATAGTAAGGACAATACACCAGTGAGCTACTTCTGCTGCAGCAACAGCGTCATCACCAGGAACGGTCCCTAGTAGATAGGGAGGGACTTCCTTTTCAGTGCTAAAGAAAAAAGGGATCAAATAAAGAAGGGGTAATGCTACTATCAACTGAAGACGACACTGCAAGTTTGAGGTTATGCCGGGAATTTGCCTTCCCTTAAAACAGTCTACAGAAATAACCATTCTCGCAGGGCGCAGTGGCGCACACCTGTAATCCCAGCGGCTTGGGGGGCGGAGGCAGGAGGATCACAGGTTTGAGACCAGAGGCAGTCTGCGTAACTTGGTGAGACCCTGTCTCAAAAAAGTTAAAAAATGGGCTGGGGGCGGCAGCTCAGTGGTCCAGCACTTGCAAAGCATGCAAGCGCGAGGCCCTGGGTCCAACCTCCAGTACCGCAAAAAACAAAACAAAACCAAAAAACACCAATAAAAATAACATTCTCTAATTCCTGTCTGCGGGGGCTGGGATTTAGCTCAGTTGGTAGAGCGCTGCGCTGCAGTCTCTGAGGTCCCGAGTTCAATTCCTAGCACCGCGAAAATGGGAGCAGGACCTGGCAACCCACTCCCAAGGCAATCCCGAAAACAGTCAGCCATTGAAAAACCATATGAGGGTCACTATGAGTCGGATACTGACTCGACGGCACCTAACAACAACAACAACAATTCCTGTCTGTGGCTGTGCTGACAGCTAATGTGAAAGGATACTTGAGAAGTAAACTGAAAGCACAAAGCCACAGGACACCTGTGACGTAGTCCTTTCTACAATGTAACAAGTGTTCAGGTTACTTTCTTTCACCATCCACTGATGCAAACAGAGGTCTAAGTGGAAAGCTTATATTGATTTTCAATACTTAAAAAGTGTTTTGATAAATCCATCCCGGAGATAATGAAATTACAAAGTGAAGTGATTTTTAAAAATCTCTAACAATACGTTAGAACACATCGCACTTTTAAAAAAGGTTGCCAGACGTGGTGGTACAGGCCTGTAATCCCAGTGACTCAGGAAGCAGAGGCAGGAGGATCACAAGTTGGAGGCCAGAGGCAACCTGCATAACTTAGTAAGACCCTGACTCAAAACAAAAACTAAAAGGGGGGATGGGAGCGCAGCTCAGTGGCAGAGCACTTGCAAAGTATGCATAACGGTCTGCATTCAGCCCCCCAGAACTACAAAAAATAAAATAAAATAAAATAAAATAGGTTAACATTCATTTAAATGATTTTAAAATATTACAAGGTCACAAGGATACAGTGTTGATCACTTAGTTTATGTGCTGAAAAAAAATTTAAAAACTCTTTAAAAAGTATGCAAGTATTTAATAGGGCTCACTATGTCCTGGCTCCTCTTCCAAATGCTTTGCAAACATGAACTTGTTTAGTCCATACGATAACTCAACATTCATCATTTTACAACTGAGAAAATTGAGAACAAACAATTTAGGAGATTTTCAGACTCAGGCAGTATAGTTCCAGCATTATGCTTCTATGCTAAGGCTGCTATTTACCTACCTGTACAGCATTTATATTTATATTATTAAAGAGTAAACAGACACAAACTTACTGTCTCTTGTCGGCCAATTTTAGCTTTCTCGATGCTCTTCTGTAAATTTGCATGCTTTTGGCTTCCCTCAGACAACTAGAGAATGAAAAAACCAAAGTGGTTTGCTAAGATATACTTCTTTGATACATATGTTAGGAAGACAAAATGAAATTTGTTTCTGGCCCAGGTTGATGTTAGAAAAGGCATCAAAGACTATATCGAAAACTAATTTTTCTAATTTGAAGAAAACCAAGGACTATGAAACATTAGTAGGGCTTCAATTCCGCAAAAAATTGGCTTCAGGTTAGGTGCAGGTTCAATATGTTAAAATGCAGAGGACTCGGGTTCAGATCTACAATTTTAATCCTACGTGCAGATAAAAGAATGAAATATTTTTCAATTTTTTCAGTTTTTATATGTAATGAAATAGCTAATGATACAAAACAAGCAAACAGGAAATGTAAAAGCTGACCTCAAACCCAAGTTTTCATGGAGTTCAGGTTCAGGCTGCCGGAAGCCCTCCTAATCTATGTTGCTGTTGTTAGGTGCCGTGGAGTCAGTGTCCGACTCATAGCGACCCTCATTGGGTTTTCAATGGCTGAGTGCTTCGGGATTGCCTTGGGAGTGGGTTGCCAGGCCCTTCTCCCTCCTAATCTATACATAGGATTTAAGCCCACGCCTGAGTTGAACCCGAAACCTCTAAATTTCAGTAGGTTGAACTAGCACCTGAAACTAAACCCAATTTTTCACAGGTTTGAAGATTTGAATTAGAGTAGATTGAAAAAAATGTTTAACATATTTTTATTCCATGCAGAAATATGCCTTCAATCTTTTCTACATAGTCTTCATTTATTAGGTTCCCCAACGCTACCTCAAATACCCTCAGGCTTGTCGTTGTTGTTGTTAGGTGCTGTCCAGTCTGTGTCTGACTCATAGCGACCCTACGTACAACAGGTGAAACACTATTGTCTGTGCTTCTCTGGTATTCCTAGGGTTTGCAATAGCAGAATGATCTTTGGGAGTGGGTAGCCTGGTGTCCCCCAACTTCAACCCTAGTTACTTAAAAATTGAATTTGAAACTCAAAAATATATTTCTTATCAATTTTCTCTTCAAATTTCATTTCACTCCTGACTAGTCTTTCCAAAATACCCTAGACTGTTTCTTATATACTTGTAGCACTAGTGCCTGTTCCATTAATAGTCAACAATGAATATGTCACTTATTATTCCAAATACTTTGAGGAATGGCATACTTTATATACTAAACTCTAAGAGAAAAATCTGTTATTGTGTTGCCAATTTTAGGTATGTTTTATGTATCTTGACAGTGACTGATTTAATTATTTCACTCAGCTTAGAAAGTTGCTGCTCTGGTTGTTAGGTGCTGTTGGATGGGCTCCGACTCACAGTGACCCTTTGTACAACACAATGCCATGCTCAGCACTATGTCAGTGCTTGTCTGCTATTCAGAGGGTTTTCAATGGCTGATTGTTTTGGGATTGCTTCAGGAGTGTATTGCCAAGTCCTTCTTCCATGTTTGTGGTTCTGAGGATCGAACCCAGGGCCTCACAAGGTGCAGAGTAGCACTCTACCAGCCCCAGCCCCAGCTAATAAAGTAGATAAGTTAAATGTGGAAATGCATAAAGGGACAGCAGACACGGAATACTCACTAGCACGCGACTACGCTTATGCCCAAAAGAACTCGTTAATTTCAGAACACCGCTCCCCTGTCTCAGTTTTATTAATCTCACCTGGGTCTATAACTAAATAAATAATCATAAAAAATCCCCAACACTAAATTCTCCACCGCATCTTTTGCTATAAAGTAGTCAAAAATTTCATTTTTGATTCATCTGGTTGGGTAAAGGCCTTCTTAAAATATACTGCATACCTCTCTCATTCTTGAGTTGTAAACATTTGGAAAATAACTAATGACTGAATTTAATTTCTATTGGCTGATATACAACTGACCTTTCACAATATCATGGAAAAGGCAAATAATATGTAGACATCTTTTTCTTAAATTCAGAAATACTACCTTCAAAATTTGGTAGCTTTACCCTGGCCTTGGGAGATTTTCCACTTCTCAAAATGCAAATAGGAGCATTGTAACCTTCCCCTCCTGGTTCTCTACGCGCTGATTTTTAATACACAGCAGGTACAAGACCCATCAGATATGCAAAAAGACACCATCACCAAATCAGCTGTGCCTCTTGTGTAATTATCTTCCTAAATTACTAAAAACAACAACAACAACAACAAAAAAAAAACCTGCTGTATATTTCAGAACCAAAATATGTCTTAAGGCTCTAAATTTAGCAAGGACATTTAGTTCTTTATAACAAAGGTTCTCATTTATAGAATAAAGCCATGTTTAAAACATTAATATTCCACCCAGAAGGACCCACCTGAAAAAATTTTATAGTATATATATAACATTTAAATTCAAGAATAGACGATTTTCCCAATTAAAAAATTTGTTGTTGTTAGGTGCTGTCGGGTCGGTATTTGACTCACAGCAACCCTCATAGGGTTTTCAATGGCTGACTGTTTTGGGATTGCCTTGGGAGTGGATTGCCAGGTCCTTCTCCCACATTTGCTGTGCTGGGAATTGAACTTGGGAACCTCAGAGACTGCAGTGCAGCGCTCCACCAACTGAGCTAAATCCCAGCAAAAAAAATTATTTTTTTTCTAGGAGGTTGTTGTTGTTGTTAGGTGCCGTCGAGTCCGTATCCAACTCATAGGGACCCTCATAGGGTTTTCAGTGGCTGACTGTTTCAGGATTGCCTTGGGAGTGGATTGCCAGGTCCTTCTCCCATTTTTGTGGTGCTGGGAATTGAACTAGGGACCTCAGAGACTGCAGCGCAGCGCTCTACCAACTGAGCTAAATCCCAGCCCAATTAAAAAATACACACATGTATTAGCACTACCTCCTTCCATTAAAAAAAAGTTTTTAGAATAACTAGACAGGTATTATCCAAAAAGTTAACAATTATATAAAATAAGCCGATAGTTAGGGAATATATATCCTAATTATATGAATGAATGTCTTTCAGGTACTGTATGTCTGTCTGTAATCATTTACAATTTAAAAGCATGTGAAAGAGCGCATTCAAGAAACCTTAATTCTGAAAATAATCTTACGCACGTTACATGTGAAGCCCTGCACTCGTGAGTTGTCGTGTAAGCGTGTGCTAACAGAGGGAGGTATGATCTAACTGATGTTATCAAGGGGAAGACTCTGCTGGTTATCCTAAGGACTGAAGCAGTGGGGTTTGACTCATTAGTGAAGGGTTCCTGCCTACCGCTTTGTTGCTGGAAACAAAGCGGCAAGCCTTGTTAGGCTCCCTTACAATCAGTTTTTCATCTCTGTTGCTTTTAGAACCATGTGCTGTAGTTCCTCCCTAACATGTACCTTGGAATTAATCCGAACCCAGGCCTCAAGCAGTAAGGGCTGAGATTATTTGCCACTCGACACGTATCTTGTAGACTAGCAGTTCCCAAACTTTGACATGTATCAGTGTAACCCAGAGTGCTTGGTAACACCCAGGTCACTGGGGCCCCCTCCTGAATTGGCGAATAGTAGGACTGGAATGGGGATGGAACCCAGGGCGTTCATTCTTCCTGACTGCTCAGCAAGTGCTCTACCTCTGAGCTCTTCCCCACCCCAAGAATATGCATTTATAACACATTCCCAAGGGATGCTGATGCTGATCCTGGGGCTACCATGGTTTTGAGAACTAATGATCTAAAAAACAGAAAGGAAAAAAAAAAAAAGCTTGTTTTCGTGCAGTAACAAACCCAACTAAAAGAAACAAGATATTAATATGTGGGAAAATATTATCTAGTTAACAAGTAAAAATGAATTACTGCTAAATATTGTAGCCTGAACTAGAAAAATGCCTTTATATCTCTGTATTTAGAGATACAAAGGTCTGCATTTACAAAAGTTACAAAAGGGCGATATTTTGTATTTTAAAAAGGCATTCACCATACGATTGAAAGAGCAAACTATTCTGGCACGTTTCTGTCGTGAAAGACCAGAACCCACCCATACTGTAACAAAGCCATTCCCAAATTTCACTAAAGCAAATAATCGTTTTTTAAAATCTAGTAACTCAGGAAGGCAGCAGCTGCAACAACAAAACTACCTATAATCAGTAAAAACAGGGTTTCATCTTCAGATTTGAGGATCTAACAATGTCTCTCTTTGAATGCATTCCAGGCTACCTCTTACAGACACTCAGGATGGAGGAACACAATGCTCATGTTTTCTAAAGCGCCAGTTCACTGCCTGGAGGGGCTGCCTGTGCATAGGAGAAACAGAAAGACTGACGCAAACTGGCTTTATTGCAACACTGATTTGCTCTTGTTTTAGAAATGAAGAAATTTCAAAGCATTAATGGAAGAATACAGAGGTTTTCACAGGTGGGAAAGAACATCAAAGAATAGAGAATGAGAAGACAGTCCATTGCCTTATTAAAATTCATGTACGTGTTGTGAAAAAATCGGTCCTATGTCTTTTGTTTATGCGTAAGAAACAATTTGCTTTACACTTTTATGTATTTTAAAGTCTTGTTACAGTATCTACAACTGTAAATGTATTCTTTTTGATGTTCCATTTAGGAATTGATCATAAGAAAACAATGAACATTCTCAAGACATATTTCCACATAAAGATAGTAGTCATGTAAGCCCAGTGCCCTTGTGCACGCCTGTAATCCCAGAGACGTGGGAGGCTGAGGAAGCAAGATAGTGAGCCAGAGGCCAGAGGCAGCCTGCACAATTTAGTGAGACCCTACCTCAGAATAAAAAATAAAGGGGACTGGTGGTCCAGCTCAGTGGTAGAGTACTGGCCTAGCAGGCTTGAGGTCCTGGATTTCACCTCTCAGTACTGGAAGAAAAAAAGAAAGAAGAAAGAGGAGAAGAGAAGGGAAGAGAAAAAAATGATAGGAGGAAGGTAATTAGAGAAATGTTAAATCAGCATTTCATAGTACAGAAGTGTCACAATCACACAGAGAAAGGAAATGTGTTCCAGGATTTTTTCTTTTTTTGTTTGGTGCTGGGGATCGAATCCAGGGCCTTGTGAATGCTAGACAAGCACTCTACCACTGGGGTACATCCCCAGTCGCAGGCAAGGAGCTTTTAACAACACTGGAAACTTCTCACAGAATAAAGCTGAGTTTTTTAAAAAGATGCAACAAAGGTGCAATTCAATTAGAGCTTATTTATGATTTAAAACTGCAAGGAAATGCACAAAATTTGTTGCCTTTGTCTTGTGGAACACACTTTTAAGTTTTCTATGTGATGAGCACATGTAATTATTATTTTAATTTTTCTTTCCCAGTAAAGAGCTGTGGCGCCCGCCTGTAATCCTGGGGACTCAGGAGGAAGCTGAGGGAGAAGGATGGCAGGTTTGAGACCAGACGTAGCCTGGACAAGTTAGCAAGACCCTGTCTCAAAATAAAAAAATACCAAAAAGGTGGGGCAATGGCTGGAGGACAACTCATTAGGAGAGCACTAGCCTGGCATGTGCAGCCCCTGGGTCCATTCAGCCCCCTCGTTCATGCCTTGATCGTGCTAAGAACGAACTCTACCACTAAGCTGTGCGCCCAGCCTCCTGTGTATTTCTTTAATGACTTCTTTAATAATATCCTTTGACTACTATTTTACGGAATTATTTACTCTTTCCATGTAATTTTTAGGAACTATGTATATGTAGTATATAGAAACAATTTTGTTATAAGTAAACTTTTAATGTCACTTTTCAATGCACAACTTATGATTTCTTATGCAAACGCATCCCTTCCTTTACGCCTTCCAGGTTCTGCATCTTGCTTTAAAAAGCCTCTCTTATCCTCATATTACACTGACTCCTCCTCTTGCTTGTAGAGTATTCTCTTGAGGTTTTGCTTTTTAAAAGACCCGTCTTATTTTGGAGATATTACATGGTAAGACTTTACCTTCAGTTATTTCAGTGGATATCCAATTATTCCTATAATTCACTGATCAAGCTGTCCTTTACCTCCTGAACTGATAAAGAAATGCAGCATCTTTACCATAAAGTAAATAAATATACATAGGCTACTTACAGCTGCTCTATACAGCTCTACTTATCTATTATCCTGTACCAACAACAAATTGTCAGCATAGCGTGATATTTGTTCTGTTATCTGACGGGCAAATCCTACCCTATTGTTCTTCCCTTTTATTCTTTCTCAGTCCTTTCTTACACTTTCTTTATCTCATGAACTTAAAATATCCATAAAAATCTAGTGGGATTTTGATTATCATGACATTAGCTATTAACTGACATGTTACAATTGGGTTTTCTCATTCACAAGTATGTTGCTTCATTTAATTAAAGTTTCTTTCATGTCCCTCAGTGGGTTTTACAGTTTTCTTCATGTATATCTTGCTCATTTTTTGCTAGGATTTAATTTTGGCTTTGGTGCTACAAAGGGATAGGGAATGATCCCAATCAAACTAAGATTTGTGGTAAACTGATGTGTTTAAAATGTAAAAATTAATAAAATTTAGGACTGAGGTTATTTTGTATCTAAAGTTAAGCTACTTTTCTAAAAGAGTTATAATATTCAGAAGTTATGGGTGCAAGCAGACATAAATACTGGGGAACCTAACCAAGGCCCCATACCTGAACCTAATGAACTGTGGGCCTAGAAATTTACACTTTAAACAACGAGATCACCCAGAACTCAGGGGTGGAGTGCCTGCCCAGCACGGGCAAGGGCCTGGGTCCAATCCCTAAGTACTGACAACAACAACAGAAAAGGCAGTACCCACCTTGTTGTTGTTAGGTGCTGTCGAGTCGAGTCTGACTCATAGCGACCCTCATAGGGTTTTCAATGGCTGACTGCTTCGGGATTGCCTTGGGAGTGGATTGCCAGGCCCTTCTCCCATTTATGCGGTGCTGGGAATCGAACTCAGGACCTCAGAGACTGCAGAGCAGCGCTCTACCAACTGAGCTAAATCCCAGCCCAGTACCCACCTAACAGGGTGATATTCATGAAACTTTGAAGTATAAAGAGCAGCCAGGGGTGTTAATACTGAAAGATCAACATTTACAAAAGACTGATATCCTTGTGGGTGGTAAAACAGGCCAAACAAACTGAAACTAAGGTTATCCCAAGAAATTAAGAATATACACGATTGTGACACTCTGCCTCCCCCTGGTGGCGCGGCATCACTGGAGGGCTGGTCTTTTGTGGAGTAAGTCTTGTCCAGGCTCGTTGATTGGCAGAAGGAATACATTTCTGTGGAATGGCTATCACAAACCTGTAACGGGGGAATTTGATAGGGGTTCCATAGCTAGTCTAGGGCTAACCTTTTCAACCTCATCTATCTTGAAGCTCCAAGAGCAAAAGATGTCATTCCTAAAGGACGTTTGGAAGCCTGGTCCAAAGCTACCTACCACAAAAGCAAAACAGAGAAAAACAGAATCTCTGTTACCCAAAAGTCCTACCATAGAAACTCATGAAAGTTTCAACAGTTGTAGTATTATTTTTTTATTATTTTAAGTTGCTTACCAGTAAAAATGCCATTGAAAACCCTGTGAGTAGCAGAGGAGAACTAACAATACTGTTTCTCCTGTTGCACGTAGGGTCGCTGTGAGTCAGATACCGACCCGACGGCACCTAACAACAACAACAACAACCAATAAAAATAGCTTATACACTTCCCTCTACCACGTCCAGTCTTTGAGTCCCTCAATTTCAACAAACATATTTAATTCTTGATTATCTGGGCGAACAGAGAGAAGTAATAAGAACAATGGATATGAAGGGCATGAGCTTTATTTTTGCAGGGGAGGGAACAGAGTCTTGGCTGTGTTGGTCACGTGGGCCTCAAACTCCTGGGCTCAAGGGATTCTCCTGCCTCAGCCTCTTGAGTAGCTTGGACTATGGGCCCATGCCACTGTACTCAGCTTAAAAGGCATGGCTTTTAAATGCATGTAGATATAATTTGGCAGACCTTGTTAGCTGCCCTTCAAAAGCCTTTCTTTCTCTCTTAACAGAACTCCAATTTTTTTCAGATTTGAGTGGCAATGTGCTCAGAAAGAATGGGTCCTTTTCCAGAACATGAACTATGCTGGCTTCGATCCTTCCAATGTGAGCATATAACTCAGACCTGGCCAACAAGACATAGGGAGAAGCTTATTTGGGAAAAGGAGTATGTTGGGATTTTCCTCCTGGATAAAAGAAGGATGTGCAAGAAGAAAGCCAGTCTTTCTTCTTGTTTTGGACATTTTCACGGAAGGAAGGATATATTGTTTGCTGTTGTTAGGTGCCACTGAGTCAGGTCCGACTCATAGTGACCCTACATAAGGAAGAGAGGATGGTCTCTTCGAAAGGCTTCGCACACACATATTTAATCAGGAAAGGACTCAAAAGACAGTTGACATCAGCAGAGCTTTGCACATTTGGGATATGATCTGCCAACTAGTAAGACTATTTCAGATATCAGCACAGAATACACCGCCAGCTCTGGGAAGAAGAGAGTAGTCTAAAGCCGCAAACGCACAGGCTTATCTGCTGAACTGAACCCAGAAAGCTGGGCAGCACTGCTTTAAGTGTGCTTCATGCAACATTAATCCCTTAGGAAAACAGTCGATAAGATGCACAAAGCACACTGGCATATCAAAGGGGCAAATAACTCAAACAGCTTTATTTTTATTAACCCACAGTGTCTCATACTCCTTTGATTACAGAACTTCCTTTTGAATAACACCTATTATGGATTCATTCTGCAGAATTACCTTGGGTAATGCTGAGTGAGGGTCCAGCACAGTGTAATTCAGGTAAAGTTGTGGAAAAAAAACAATGGGAATTTAAACTCACACTTAATTATTCCTACATAGTATGTACTTCCGAGGCTGAGTTCTAAGAAAAAAAGTCAAGATTATGATAATGATGTCTCCTTAATGGAAATGATTTTCACTGCTGTGTGTTGTGGACCAGGAGTAAGGGACCGATGTCGGCCATGCTGTACTGATTTATGCATTTGTTCAGCATTTACCGCGTCTCTCGGGCTCAGTAATTGCATTCCATGCTGAGGATAAAAGAAGATTAAGATACGCTCCCTGCCCTCAAAGAATGTCCGCCATGGATATAAGGCACATAAGATTTCACTCTATACTAGGAGTGTACAGAAGATAGACCACAAAGAGGCACTAAACGCCGCTTACGAGAAGGGCACGGAAACTTCCCAGAAGAAAAGATTTTTGAGGTGACTCTTAATGGATGCATGTTTCTGGTTGATGGACAGGTTGGAATTTGCTAGTTAGACAAGTAAAGAGAACAAGCCAGGCACAGCATGTAAAGACACAAAGATTAAAAGTGAATGGCATTCAGGAAGCTGTAGCCAGCTTGGTGTGAGAGGTGAGGAGGGTTAGAGAGGGGGCAGCAGCAGGTCACTACACTGGCCAGGGGTAGGAAGTAGATTAAAGAGAGTCTTAAAACCAGTCTGAGAAAACCTGGATTTTATTATGTAGGATTGGGAAACCATGAAAGGGCATGAAAGATAACTATCATAGCAGCTGGAACAAAGTGAAGGCTGCAGACAAGACCAGTGAGCACACTAACTCCAAACGCTGGGCGGAGATGATGAGACTCCAAGCCAGACGGCAGCAGTGGGGAGGGAGACGGAGGGAGAGATTTGAGAGACACCAGCATGTGGAGTCAACAAATGCCTGGAATCAAATGGATGTGGGAAAAGGAAGAGAGAAGTCTGAACACCACGCCTCGGCTTTGGATACCTAAGTGGACAGTAGTTTCAGAATCTAGAAGACAAAGAAGAAATGAAGTTTGAACATGTCTAGTGTGTCTGGTGTGAGTTGTCAGCCATTCAGGCAGCCATGTCTGTAGGTAGCACAATAGAGTGTGGAGCTTAACATGGAGCTGCCTGTAGGAGGCGGAACCCAGGTAATCACGTGTATGTGGCTGGTAATGGGCACCACAGGAGGTGAGAGTCAGCGGGGAGAAATTTGTGCAGAGCAAAAAGGGACCAGGCTCAGGGTCACCAGGATGTCAAGGGTGGTTGTCTAAATCTGAGTTATTTTTCTTGATTCCAAAGAGTTTAACAATAAATGTTGCTGTTAGGTGCTGTAGAGTCAGATCTGACTCAGCAAACCTGTGTGCAACAGAACGAAACACCCCCCAACATTGTGCCACGCGTGACATCATGTCAGTGTTTCTCTGCTATCTACAGGGTGTTCAATGGCTGATTGTTCCAACAGTAGGCTGCCAGGTCCTTCGCCCAAGCCTTCAGCATCTGATATTCCTGGGTGGCCTCCTATCAAAGTACTAACCAGGCCTGACCCTGCTTAGTTTCTCAGATCAGATGGGATCTGACGCCATGATTGTATGACTGTAGACAAAAACAAACATACATTTATTTAATCTGGGATCATAGACGCTTATTCCTAAGATCTCATGAATGATAGAAGAAAAACCAGACCCCAGTAATAAGAATAAGCTAACCCTTCTTTACAATCAAGGAGATCATACTACTATTTTAAAGATTAGATCTACATTAACTCAGTAAGCTAACATTATGTACTTCACACGAATTTGAAAGGCTCTTACTGGTGTCATGTAAGTCTCTGGTTAAGAAAATATCATTTTAAATGAAATTCGAATGAACTCGAGTCACGAACCTTAAAACAGGGTCTTGATAATAGTTTGGAAAACACCAGAGCAATGTCGTTATAAGAATGAAAATGGAGCAAGTATAAGAACTGTAACTAAGGGTAAGTGACCGTCATTCAAACTGGCCTGGCTCATCCCAGATGAAAACGGCGAGAGCGTGGAAGGGACGACCGCAGGATGCGCTCCGCTTTCTATATTCTCATTACGGTCAAAATAAAAGAGAGGACACAAAGAGGCTTTTAGAGTGAGAAGTTTTATCCAGGTGTCAGCACACTGGAGATGTACAGGATTACCCTGCGAGGGAGCAAATGTGAAGAAAATGCTCTTTATCATCGAAAGAAGGCAACAGTAGTGAATGAAAGGGGAATGGTTAGGGAAAGACTAATTAGGAAGAATAAGGTGCTGTCAGAGGCAGGCAACCAGGCTAACACTGGTGGAAAGGAAAGAGGTGATGAGGGGAGAAGACAGAAGAGAAGCAGGGCAGGCACTGCGCATGGCCGCAGAGGCAGGGGAAGCGGAGACGAGGGCTGGGGACAGAGCTCAGCGGCAGAGGGCTTTCCTGGCGTGCACAGGGCCCTGGTGGAGGCAGGGGTGGAGGCGGTGGGAGGCACAATAAACATTCTCTAACAGTGCTCCCTTCTCTTTGACTGGACTTTTCTTTTACCTTAATTAATTGCCATACAATTTGTTCTTACCTAGCCTCTGAACTAAAATGTGAATTCACTGAGGACACGGCTATGTCATCTTTTTATTCCCAGCACCCAGCTCAGAGCCACAAGACACAGAAAGAGCGCTGAGCGCCCGCTGGAGGAGAAAAGGACTCGCTGTTGCCCTCAGGCCTTTGCACGGTGTTTCCTGTCTAGATGTCGTCTCTCTGGATGCTCCTCCCTCCCCTTCTTTACACCTCACTTTCTCACTGAAGTCTACCCTGACCACCTTTCAAAAACCTCCTTCCCCCACATGTAGCATTACTTCTCCTTTTTTCTCATATGCGTGTATGTGTATATATGTCTATATTATATATATGTATGTATGTGTGTGTATATACATATATGTATATATATATATAGTATTTTTGCAGGACTTGAAGGTTGAACCCAGGGCCTCACACATACCTTGCAAATGCTCTACCCCTGGGTTGCAACCCCAGCCACCTTTTTTATTTTTTATTTTGGACCAGGGTCTCACTAAGTTACACAGGCTGCCTGTGGCCTCAAATTGGAGATGCTCCTGCCTCCACCTCCTGAGTTGCTGGGCTAACAGGTGTGTGCCACCGTGCCTGGCTAAAGTGGTATCATTATCACCTGGTTTTTGTGTGCTAGTTTATGGTGCTGGGGATTGAACTGAGGGCCTCATGCATGCTAGGCAAATGCTGTACCACTGAGCCACATCCCCGGCTCTTCTTCCCCAGGTCCTTTTGATCCCATGTAGAGTTTGCTTAGTGATAGCATTTATTGCTTGATGTCTGTCTCTTCCACTAACTAAAAAAGCAAGTAATGTTTCTTTTAAAAAAATTCTGTAGACGCATTCTTCTGTACACACTTTCTCTCTCTCTTCCCTCGTGAATGTAAAAATCATCACAGGTCAACACTTCGCAAATGCAGTGAGCCGTGGAGTCTCTCTGTTCTCCCTGCTGCCAGAACAGTCACTCAGCCATTATAACAGCAGGTGCCACTGAGGGCCTCAGTAAACAAGGACGGAAGGTTTCATTACCGCCACTTTACACAGAAAGAAACAGATCCACACTGACTAATCTGGCCATTAGGTAAATGGAAATAATGACAGCAGAATCCAGGTCACTCGGATGCTGAAGGCTGTTCCCCAGTGAGAACACAGCCTCTCTGGGCGGCCTACTGAGGCATTACGTTTGTTAATATTTTAAATATGAATAAACACACATAGAACAGTCTTTTCCTTCTATTCACAACAATTTCTAGTGCAGACTCAAGGGAAAAAAAAACTAACGGAAGCTCTGAAGCACACGCTTAGCTAAGACGACACTTTGACACGACGTGTGGGAATAAAAGGTTATCCTTGATGTGAAATGTCCCCCAAGAGACTCATGCTTCGAGGACTTGGTCCCCAGCTGGTGGTGCGTCCTGAGGACGTTCACCTCATCACGGGGCTAAGCCCTGATGAGCTCACACCGAATGAGCCGTGAGGAGGAGGGGCCTGGTTGGCGGGAGTAGACCGTGGTGCGGTGCTCTGAAGGGTGTGTGTCCCTGCCCGACCTGTCTCTGTAGATCTTTCTGTCTGCGTCCTGGATGCCATGAGATGAGCAGGTTTCCTCCGCCATGCCCTCATCCCATGCTTTCGGCCTTGCTTCAAGCCCCCAGAGATGGAGCCGGCGACCATGACCAAACCTCTGGAGCCACGGGCCACAACGAACCCTTCTTGTCCGGCTCGTCCCAGGGCTTTTGTCACAGCGATGGGGAAGCATTCGGCACGCATCGTTCTTCAAGAACGTGCGTGAAGAACGGTGCACGTTTATCACACATTGCAGGATTTGACACACGTTTCTCCTCACTAGACTGCAAGGAGTGGGGGCCAGGAACCACCCAGGTCATTTTTCCATCCCACTCATCAACCACAATGCCCGCTACAGCAAGAATTCCCAGTGCGTTTCCTGAGCTGGATAAATTCTAACAGAGGTGATGTCTTTTTTTGGAACTGCAGGCCTGAACTCGGGGCCTTGTGCATACTGTTTGCACACGCAGCACCGCTCAGCCGCACCCCTCTTTTACTTTTTATCTTGAGACAGAGTCTCACTAATTACACAGGCTGCCTCTGGCCTTGAACCTGCGATCCTCTTGCCTCCACCTTCTGAGTTTCTGGGATGACAGGTGTGTGACACTGTGCTCGGCTTCATGGTGCCTATTTTTAATTCAAAAATATTTTTCCATGCACCAAGCTGCACACCTATAATCTCAGTAACTTGGGAGGCTGAGGCAGGAGGATTACAGGTTCAAGACCAGAGGCAGCCTGAGCCAACTTAGTGGGATTTGGTCTTAAAACAAATAATCAGAAAGGGACAAGGAGTACGGGCCAATGGTAGAACACTTGCCTGGTATGCACAAGACCAGTATTGTTAAAGGAAAAACAACAACAACAAAAAAAAACAAAACAACAACAACAACAACAACAACAACAAAAACCCTTCTTTTCCAACTTATCTACATTGCCCAAAAGTAGATCTATTCTTTGTTTGTGTGTGTGTGTGGTACTGAACCCAGTGCCTCGTACCTGCATGCTTTACAAGTGCTATACCATTGAGTTGTATGCCCAGCTCATTTTTTTAACTTTTTATTTTGAGACAGGGTCTCTCTAAATTACAAAGACTGCGTCTGATCTTGAACTTGTAATCTCTCTGCCTCTGCCTCCTGAGCTGCTGGGATAACAGGCTTGAGCTACCATGCCTGGCTTAGATTTTACTCTTTATACAGAGTTTTAGCCACAGAAGACTTCCATATACTCATTTCGAACAATTAGGAAAATAAAATCAAATCCTTAAATTATCCTAAGAATATTTCTTAATGTCTTCCAAAACCAATACACCAAAATCTAAATTGGTGGGATTTTTCAAAATATAATGCTTATTATACACTGATTCTTAGAAAGTCTGTCCCTTAAACTATCTTCCACTAGTAATGAATGGGTTGCAAACCAGAACTTGATGAGGAACAATGGAAGATCTCAGTAGAGCAAAGGAAAAAAAGTGTGATTTCCATAATTGTGACATTTTACCTTTAAATAAAAATCCATAAAACTGCTTAAAAAAATTCCTGCTATATGGTGGCTGCCATACTAATGAAATCCCCTAAATTAGTGAATGGTTATTGTTAAGACTAACTTCAAAGCCATTTCAAACCCAGGGCTTCATGCGTATTCATATAAGCATTCTACCACCGAGCTGTACCCCCAGCCCATTGTTTTACTTTTTATCTCAAGACAGAGCCTTGCTAAGTTACACGGGCTACCTCTGGTCTCAAACTTGCAATTCTCCTGCCTCTGCCTCTGGAGTCGCTGGGATTACAGGTGTTAGCCACCATGCCCAGCCTCAGAGCCATTTCTTGACTTTTAGTAATTTCTCTGCTATCTTTCAGGATACAGAGAAATGCCACTTGGGAATTTCTTTAAGCTACATATAAATCCACAATAAAATAACAATGACTTATGAGAAAAGGATCTGGCTGTTTCTACTTTTTGTAAGCAAAAACAGCTGCTTTCTACTATCATTCAAGCACTAGAACATATTTATATATGTTAGAAGAACTAGCTGATTAAAACACGCACTACCACATTTGTCATTGCTGCATAAAAGCTTTCCTTGCCTATTAAAATCATTAATGTACGGGAGAGGCTTCAGAAATGCAGGTGTCACAGCTATTCAGAGAGACTAGCTTAACAACTACTTCTTCAACCCAATCTAAATATTTATTTCAGCTTTGCAGAAATGAATGACTACACCTCAAATTATTCTCAGACAATTAAATGATAATATCTTAATCACATATACAGAGAGGGAAAAAAGTTTTCGCTTAATAGAAGAATGTAACAACACTACTTTCTATGCCTATAATTGTTTTAGCCAATCAAGTCAGCAAGAAAAACAAAAGACAAAAAACAAAACAAAACAAAACAAAAATATTCTGGCAGGAAAAATTTCAACTTCCCCTGCCTGGTGTATATAATAAAATACAACCAACCACTAAGACATTCCATAATAATATGGCCTCAATCTAATTTCCAACTTTATTTCCCCATCACTATATAATTACGTAGTCTTTCCAAGCTGCTTACCAACTACCCATGGAATATATAAATGCTTTACAGTTTTGTCTATCTGTGGTTATGAGGCTGGACCACAAAGTCAGAATGGCTGGATTTGGATCTTCCTTTGCCATTTACCGTTATGGTCGCTCTGGGCAAGTTATTCGACCTTCTGGTGCCTCAGTTTTCTCATGTATAAAACGGGAGCTGATAACAATTCATACACCTCAGACAGATGTACAAATCAAAGGGGATAAAACGTGCAAAAGCTCTGAAAGCTGTACTTGGCTAAGTGCTCAGTAAGTATCCCCTGGGTTCCTCTTCACAACTCTCCTCCATTCACCTAAACATACCCAAACTTCATATCAAAACAATAGTTTCTAAACATTGCCTTTAACTCTAGAAACTTATAGAAAATCTGCCTTTGCCTAAACTTGTATAACAATTAAGACCCATAGCAAAGATTAGTATATGGCACTAATTGTATAGTAAACCAGCCTGCAGCTGTACCACTGTGGCTTCCGGTCCCCTCAGATCTTGGCAGCTAAACAGGGTTGAACCTTGTTAGTACTTGGATGGGAGACCACCTAGGAATACTGGGTGCTATAGGCTCGGGAGAAGGTCCTGGCAACCCATCCCACCAACCCCCCAAAAAAGGCAGCCATTGAAAACATCATGAATAGCAGAGAAGCACAGACAATAGTGTCGGGCACAGCACAGTGTCCGGAAGTGTTTCTTTTGTTGCACATAGGGTCACTACGAGTCAGACCCAATTCAACAGTACCTAACAAAAACATACAGTAAACCTTATATAGTTAACTTTTTACAGTAAGTTAATTAAGTATGTAAGGTATTTACCTTGCTTTATCAAGTAAGCTGTAAATTCCTGGACATGAACCAAATATTCTACATTTACGCTGCCCAAAGAATTTATAACAGTGCATGCACAGAGAATGCACATAACACATATCTGTAGACGTTAATACAACCCATGTAGAGTTGACAGTTTATTTGCTATCTTAGAAAATGTTAAAGGTAAACATAAATTATACCAATAGTTCCCTTAGACCGTCTTTAATAACAGTCAACACGTCCCATGTAAGGGCAAGGGAGAAAAGTATGTTTCCTGATTTAATTTCCAAATCTACTGTAAGAATGTCCATTCTCAAGAGATAAGTACATTCCTGCACATAATTGGATTTGCTGGCAGAGCCAAAGCAAAATAAGAATGATGGAAAAGGACAGAGAAAGAAAATTAAGAGTCCCTCCCACTCACTGCCTCAATCTGGAAATAATTAGCAAGAATTTCAAAGGAAGTCAACATTACGCTTTGGCAGTAAAGCTGAGCCTTCGCTGCAGCCTTGAATGTGAACTCTGGTTCAATTCAACATGAACCAAGTGCTTTGTATCTCTGTATTAATCCCACCATCACTCACAGCCGTTTTTCTTCTTAATACCCATTCAGGCCGCTAGCCATTCCAATCTTTTATGTAGATACACATCTTATTGTATTTGCTGTGACGCTGTAGCAGGAAAACCAACTGAAACCCATTTATGGGGGAAGAGGTTCACTGGGAGCTCAGAGTTAGAGAACCGGTCCATCATGGCGGCAGGGCAGCAGTGGTGGTGGTGGCAGGCACGCCTGTGGTGGGTGACCTCGTGGCATAGTGGACTAGGAACAGAGAGCGAGCCACAGCACAGGTCTGGGATGAAAACCCCTGAAATCCTGCCCCCATTCCTCACTTCCACCAAGCTAAACTCACCTCCCAAAGTGCCACAGCCTCCCAGGACAGGGCCACCACCTGGGGACCAAATATTAAGGCACAAGATCTTTGGGGACAATATTCACACCATGAAACTTAGCTTCAGCATACATCACCAGTTCTTTCTTACAAAACGCAGAGCTTGACTTTTGCCTCTTTGAATCACATTCGGTATCAGATAAAACCGCATAGTCAGCCCTCAAGCGTGCGTTGTGATTGAACAAATGTTTGTAGCGTATGCTCCTGGGTGAGCGCTGACTGAGGTAAATGCGTGGCCACCGTAACAGAATAGCAAAGCACCAGCACCTTACACTTCCATTTCACCACAGCCCCTGGAAGGAGGTGTAACTTCTCTTTCGCAAATTCGGAAACCAGGGCTTTTAAAAGCTTAAGGAAAACTTCCAAGCTTTGCCGTGTGCGGTGGCGCACGCCTGTAATCCCAGTGGCTCGGGAGGCGGAGGCAGGAGGATCGCAAGTTCAAGACCAGAGGTAGTCTGCATAACTTAGCGATACCCTGTCTCAAAAAAGTAAAAAAATAAATAAATAAAAAATAAATAAAAAGGGCTGGGGGTGCAGCTCAGTGGTCCAGTACTTGCAGAGCATGCAAGCGCAAGGCCCTGGGTTCAACCCCTAGTACCAAAAAAAAAACAAAAACAAAAACAAAAACAACTTCCAAGCTTCTACATCTAGTTGAGAAGCTGCACTGTGACTCCTTCTGAGTGCTTGGAAGTGGAGGCACAGGACCTACCGTCTGGGTGTCAGTCTCTAACGTGACTTCTGGCCTGTGAGCAGGTATGTCAGATCAAGCTTTGCCCTGGCTTCTGAGAAAGCGCAGAGAGAAGCATCTTACAAAACACACCAGGTGCCAACTCTCTGGCCACTGGGGTGGGGGTATCCCGGTGGTCACTAATTCACAGGGGCCTTTGACACATTTGGCTGAGGTTGCCATCGTCTTATTTATACAAGTCTGCTCCGAGAAACCCAGAGTAGTAGAAAGGAGAATGCTTTATTTTCTAATCACTCAGAATGAGTAAATATTATCATCATTTGAATGTCAAGTGTCTCCCAAAGGTCACGGCTTTCATGTTTGCTCCCTCGCTGGTGGCGCTGTCCCGGGTTATGAAACTTTGCAGGGGGGATTCCTGCTTTGCAGAAGTCGGTGCCTGGGGATGGGCATCTGGAAGTTTCTATCCCTGGACCCGCAGGCTAGGTTTCTGTTTCTGGTCCACCATGACATGAGGTCATCGACACGAGGCTCTGCCACCATTCCTAACTGGTTCTCTGTAACTGTGAGCTCCCAGTAAACCCCTTCCCCATACGTTTGTTTGGATTGTTTTTTTTTTTTTTCTTTGCCATAGCAACAACAGCTGACTAACACAGGAAACCGGTACTGAGAGTGGGGCTGTTGCAGTGCATGAACCTAACCATGAGGCTCCTGGGTCTTTCAAACTTGTTTGCAGGAGGAACTTGGAAAAGTTTGGAGAGGTGGAGGGCTTGAGGGGCAGTTCTGGTGAGGGTAAGTAAGACCAGAAGGCTGCTGCTGATAGAAATGAAGACAGGGCTCAGCGTCTCAAAGGAAAATGAGGATTCTGTTAGGCACTGGACTAGAGGGGATTCACATTACATTCTAGTGAAGAGAGTCTCTGCAATCTGCCCGTCTTGAAGACTTGAGTGAGGCTGAAATTAAAAGTAATGAATTACTTAACTGGGCGGAAGAAGTACCACAAGGGTGACAAGATACAGGCAGTGTCATGTCACATCGTTACTTGCTGCTTTTAGCCAGATTTATGAGGAAAATGTGGAGCAAGAGGCACAGAATGAAGATCTGAAAATGGCGCAGTTTAAAGATGTAAAAAGCTGCAGCTTGCCTAAAGTTACTTTAGACAAAGCTGGTTTGGACCAGGAGGACTTAATTGTTAAAGAGAGAAGCAGCAGTAAAGGGAAGACTTGACCTTTTCACTGGGACAAGAGATTTCCCTCCAGGCACAGGAGTCACTGGCCAGACCCCTCACATCTAAGGCTCTAGGGGGTGCAAAGGGAGTGTCTGAAAAGCCCCGTTCCCAGATGCACTTCTGAAAAGAGGCTGCTTAGGGAAATGATTTCTCAGCCTGGGCACACAGAGGCTGTCACCACAGTTGTGGTTTGAAAGGGCAGTGCTAACTCGAGTTGGCAGCAAACCTTGGTGACATTTCTGTGGTGCTGGTTTTACAGGCATGCAGAGTGCAAGAGTTCAGGGGTTACAGAGGCTGCCACCAGGGTTTCAGAAGACAGCCTGCGAGGCCAGGTAAGAGAGCCACTGAAGGGCTGATGTGTGAAGCTTTGAGGGCGTTGGAAATGCCAGCACTATGAAATGGCTGCCTAGGGAAGCTGCCAGCACAAAGTGGAACCAGCCCAGGAGGACCATTTGTGTTGCAAATGAGGCCACAGGGGCAGAGCCCCAAAAGCCTGTGGGAGCCCAGATGATGTCAGATGCCAGATCTTGTTACATGTGCCAGCCGCCTGACTTGAACTGACAGGTTTTATGTGTTCAGCAGGAAATCAATCTTGCTACAGACTGATCTTTGCTTTCTGTGCCTCCATTGCTTTACTTTGGAATGGAGATGCTTTCTCTGTGCCACCGTATGTTGGACGTATGCAATCTGTGTTTTGTTTTTCAGGAGTGCATAGCTAAATTTGCCTTGAGTCTCAGTGCAGAGTTGGACTTTTGAACACAATTGAGACTGTTAAGACTCTGGGGACTCTTGAAATTGAACTAAATGCATGTTGCATTATGAGGTGGCCATGGACCTTTGGGGGCCGGGGCAGAGTGTCATGGTTTGAATAGATAGTGCCCCTCTAAGGTCATGTGCTTAACATTTGGTACATTTGGTCCCCAACCGGTGGCGCTCTCCTGGGAGGTTATGAAACTTGAGAGGTAGGATTCTTGCGTTGCTGAAGTAGTTCGCTAGTGGTGGGCACCTGGTGGAGGTAGATCCCTAGGGGTCGGCCACTGGAGGTTTTTACCCCCAGACCACAGCCCAGCTTCTCTCTCTTCCTGGCCTACATACCATGAGGTTGTCTACCGCAGGTCCTGACACTGCTACCATCACGGACTGATTCTCTTTAACTGTGAAGTCCTAATAAACCTCTTCTCCCATATGTTTGGTTAGGTTAGTTTGTCTGCTACTGGTTTGCTGAAATAACAGATGACAAATACAAACATTACACTCAACATTTAAACAAATTCACTGTACTAGCGAGAATCTCTTGCTTACTTCTCTTAAGATCTGACAAGCACCTCCACTTTCTAAGTACAGGTTATGGTAAATCCAGAAGTAGAAGAAGAAAAAACTACATTGTGCCATCGTCCTCAAAGGTAAAGAATGCACCTGTTTTACTAAAGTCAACTGAGAAATGTGTAAAAAGTACCCATTGCACCAGTTTTAATCACAAGTAAATTCCTAGAAGAAGGTTAAGTACTCAAAAGCTCAAAAATTCTTTGTTGAATGAAGGAAATATAGTTCTTGTCCTCAAGTAATTTAAAGAGTAATGGAGATAAAATGGCAGACTTAACATAATTACACTGATAATCACACTAAATATAAACAGTCTAAACTCTCTAACGAAAAGGCTGAAATTGTGAGATTACAAAAAAATGCAAACCCACAAGAAACATGCTTTAAATCGAAAACAGTAGCCAGAAGCCAACTGGCACAGGCCTGAGCATGGAGGCAGGAAAGGCAGTGCAAGGCAGAGTACGGGGAAAAGATTATCAAGGGAATACAAACATTTTTTTAGACATGATGAATATGTTCAATTATCTTGATTGTGTTGATGGTTGCACGGATATATATGTATGCCAAGACTTACTGAATTATGAACATTAAATATGAATACTTTTATATGCCAATTATTCTTCAATAAAGCTGTTTTTTTAAAAAAATGGATGAACAAGACAGGACATACACATGTAACAAGTTAAAGAAAATAAAACTCTGTGGCAAGTATCTTCTGCTTGGTTCAAATGATCCTTGCCTCCTGGTATTTATGCCCATGTGGAATCGCCTCTCCTTCACTGGGGGATGGATTTAATGACTTGTTTTTAAGGAATAGATACAGTAAAGACAATGGGATGTCATTTCCAACATTAGGACACTAAAAATGACTTCTTTCTTGGACTCTCACATGGGCTTGCTCCAAGGGAGGTGCGCTGTCGTGCTGTAAGCTTTCCTACGGAGACACGCATGGGTAAGGAACTGAGGGAGATCTCTAGCCAAAAGCTATCACAGAATTGAGACGCTCAGCCCAGGAACCCACAAGGACTAAATCCAGTGGCTACAGGACCAAGCTTGGAAGCCCGTCCTCTCCTGAGAGCATTCCCATGAGAATGCAGCCCTGGTCGGCAGGCTCAGGCAAGACCTGGAGCAAAGGTCCCCAGTCAAGCCATGCCTAGATATACAGAAACAGTGCGGTATCGATGCTTATTTCTTGAGGTCACACTGTGGGTACACAGTTTTGTCATACAGCAATAGGTAACTAATTCAAAATCTAAATCACATTTTGCTGAGCTGCACCCCCAGACCCTCTTTTACTTTCTATCTGAGACTGGGTCTCCCTAAGTTATCCAGGCTGCCTGTGGCCTCAAACTCCTGCCTCTGCCTCCTGAGTGACTAGGATCACAAGCTTGTGCAAGTGTGATAGGCAGAACTGAGAAAAGAACAAAACAATTTCCAGAGATAAAATCAAATCACTGAAATAAAAACTTCAATGAACAGTGTAAGTAGCAGAATAAAAATAGCTATGGAGAGAATTATGAGGGAAAGCACTGAATAAATTAACAATGAATGAGATACAAAGACTAGATAAAAGGATGATTAAACAACACGGAAGACAGCGCAAGGAGGTCCAACGTATGACAAAGAGAAATTCAGCAGAGAAGAACAGTGATAGCAGTTGAAGTGATATCACCTTAGAATTTTCAAGAACAGAAGACCTCAATCATTAGATTGAAGCAGCAGCCAGGGTCGTAAGCAAAGGAAATACAAATAAATGCAAACTCTGAATCATCATGATATCATCAGACAACAACATCAAAAAGTAAAGGATATCTTTAAAAGAAAGCAGGAAAGATTACTGAGGAAACCAAAGGCGGCAATTATTAGACTGATTGCAAACACCTCATTACCAACAAACAGGGCACAAGACATTGAAGTACTATTTTCAAAACACAAAAGGAAAATAAGGTAGGATTCTACATTCAAGCAGCAATGGTAAAGCAGAAGTTTTCAAAGAAAGACTAAGTTTACCACTCTTAAGCCTTGGATGGACAAATTACTAAAAGATGCCCTTCAGTGTGAATTCCTTCTTGAAATAATGCTTTCTAAATCCGTAAAATAAAGTACATAGAATTACAAAGGAAATAAATCCCATGGAAATACAATTACTCTGGACATTGGCTGTAGTTGTTGTTAGGTGCCGTGGAGTCGGTATCCGACTCGTAGCGACCCTCATAGGGTTTTCAATGGCTGTTTTGGGATTGCCTTGGGAGTGGATTGCCAGGTCCTTTTCCCATTTTTGCAGTGCTGGGAATCGAACTTGGGACCTCAGAGACTGCAGAGCAGCGCTCTACCAACTGAGCTAAATCCCAGCCCCACTCTGGACATCTACATAGCAAAAATAAGTAATTTTAACAGAGACTACATCTTTCGCACAGAAACTCAAAGCGGATAACAAATCTAACTGTTAAATGCAAAACTATAAAACTCCTAGAAAATATTAAAGCAGAAAATCTAGATGACCCTGTATTTAGCTGTGACCAAAGAGTACCCCATGAAAGAAAAAACTGATCACTTACACTGCACTAAACCAAAAATTCAGCTCTGTGAAAGGCGCTGTTTAAGAGAAAAGAAAAGCTACACACAAGGAGAAAATCTCTGAAGAACGCATATCTGATAAAAGAAGAGTATCCAAAAATACAAAGAACTTTTTCAACCCAACAATAAGAAAAAACAAAATGAAACCAAACAAAACCCAATGAAAACAATCAGCAAAAGATCTAAGCACACCTCTCCTCTCATGCAGTCGAATGAGTACATGGAAAATGCTTCACAGCATGTCATTACAGCACTGAAAATTTACACAGTGACATACCACAACATAGTCATTAGAATGGTAAAAGGCAAAAACACTGACATCAGCTAACGCCTGTGATGAGGTGGAACAATAGGAGCTCTGACCCACAGCAGCTGATAAAAAAAAAATGGTGCAGCCACCTTGGAAGATATTTTGACAGTTTCTTAGAAACTAAACACATACCACACAACTTGGCAACCATACTCCTTGGTATTTACCCAAATAAGATGAATATTTATATCTACACAAAAACTCACACACAAATGTTTAATACAGATTTATTCACAATTGTCAAAACCTGGAAGTAACTGAGATGTTCTACATTAATTCAATAGATAAACTGTGGTATGTCCACCTGATGGAATATTATTCAGCAATAAAAAGAAATGAGCCATCAAGCCACAAAAAGATGTGGAGGAACGTTAAATGGATATTGTTATGTGAAAGAAGAGAGCCTGAAAAGTCTATACACTGTATGGTCCCAACCATATGGCGTTCTAGAAAAGGCAAAGCTATGGGCACAATAAAAAAAAAAATCAGTGGATCCAGCACTTAGGAAGCTGAGACAAGGGAATTGTGAGTTTGAGGATAGCCTGGGCTACAACTCATGATCCTTTAAAAGAGAGATCAGCAGCTGTCAGAACAGGAGGAACGAACAGGTGGAGGACACAGGATTTTAGGGCAGAGAAACTATTCGGTATTCTGCATGATACTGTAATTGTGGACATGTGTCATCTTGCATTTGTCAAAACCCACAGAATATACAGTAAAATGTGGAACCTAATGGACTCTGGGCTGGGATTTAGCTCCGTTGGTAGAGCACAGCGCTGCAGTCTCTGAGGTCCCGAGTTCAATTCCCAGTACCGCAAAAATGGGAGAAGGGCTTGGCAATCCACTCCCAAGGCAATCCCGAAACAGTCAGCCATTGAAAACCCTATGAGGGTCGCTATGAGTTGGACACCGACTCAACGGCACCTAACAACAACAACAATGGACTCTAGCTAATAATAAGGTATCAAACTGGTTCACCAACTGTAACAAGATATATACCCAGTAACAATAGAAGATATAAACAACAGAAGAACTTATGAGTGGTAAGGAAGGGAAAGAAGTTGGGAATTCTCTGTATTTTCCCACAATTTTTCCTGCAAACCTAAACCTAAAACCACCATTAGCCCCCTGCTGAAGCTTACTGATTAGAAAAAAGAACTAAACTACTAGAAAATGACATGCAGGAAAACAAAAAGTAGAACTTTCTAAGGTCATTCTGTTGAGTTTTTGTTTGTTTGGGGTTGCTAGGAGGTGAACGCAGGGCTTGTACATGCTAGGTAAGCACTGTACCATTGAGATACATCTCAGCCCTACTGTTTACCAGAAAAACAGATATCATCTTTTGACTTTGAGTCAAACAATACATGTGTTAAAAATGTAAAGGAAACCTCTAAATGAGGAAAGGGTTAAGTAACACAAATCTATGTCACAAAGCGAATCTCTTCTCCTTAACTGGGGTGGCTTACCTGAGATTCCAGAACCTCCAACTTCCGTTTTCTTGCGTGAAGAGCTTTGCTTGGGAAAGCCCAGTAATAATTAGAAGTTCCAATCCTCTCGCAGTCAACCATACCGTCATCGACTAAGCTTTGAACAACTTCTTTTACTGACATAGCAGCTACGAGAGAGAATTATTAAAGACTGTATGTTAAGAAATACCATAAATAAAATTCAAAAGCAAGTAACTGGAGGAACTTGTGAGCAAATTATTACTCAGCAAGAGTTAATAGATAAGGAGCTCTTAAAATAACAAAAAACAAAAACAAAGTACATCAATTAGGCATCTTCAACATATTCATGGCCAATATATGAAAATATTCAATCCCACTCTTAACTGAAGAAATTAAAAATAAAACTATGAGATATGCTTGCCTGACTACCAAATTAAAAACATTCAAAGGTATAGCAAAGGATTCAAGGAAGTGGAAAATCTCAAAACGAGTACAAAAGTGTGGCAACATGTATCTAAAACTATAGGTTTATTTGTATCTTTTATGAAGGAATTTTACTTTTATGAATTCAGTTATGGAGAACGATGGATATGCATAAGGGTGTTTGCCAAAGTACTATTTTCGGTAGCAAAAAAATTAGAAATCAGTTGAGTAACTGGATTTTTAAAAATATTATGTAATGATTTATGTTATAATACTTAAGAATATTTAATAACATGGTTGTTGTTATTAGGTGCCAGCAAGTTATTAGGTAACCCCAGCAACTTGGGAGGCAGAGGCAGGAGGATTGCAAGTTTGAGGCCAAAGGCAACCTGTTTAACTTAGTGAGTCCCTGTCTCAAAATAAAAAAAGTAAAAAATGGGTTGAAGGTGCATCTTAGTGGCAGAGCATTTGCAAAGTATATGTGAGGCCATTAGTGGAAACTCCACATACAGAAAAAAAAAAAAAAAGATGCAGAATCATATTTTCCAAATGTCTGAAATCCATTAATAATTTTTACTTACTCTATGCACCAAGAAATATACTCATATTTTAATAACAATTATTTTTAAGTTAAAGACTTAATGCCTGCAGCTGTAGCCCTGTGGCATCCGATCCCATGAGATCTCAGAAGCAGGGCCAGGCCTGGTTAGTCCTTGGATGGGAGACCGCCTGGGAACACCAGGTGTTGTAGGCTTGGGAGAAGGACCCGGTAACCCACTCCCAAAAAAGCAATCAGCCATTGAAAACCCTACGAATAGCAAAGAAGCACTGAGAGTACTGTTTCACCTGTCGTAAGTAGGGTCGCTATGAGTTAGATACTGACTGGATGGCACCTAACAACAACAACAAAGACTTAATAAATAAAATTGATAACAAATGTGCAAAACATTTAGCCCTATTCATGAGGTACAAACTGAGATGAAATGTCAAAGAATTCAAAACAGTTTCAGGAAATTCAGGCTGGGGGTGAGGCTCAGTGGTGGAGTGCCCTGGACATAACCTCCACCACTGGAAAACAATAATAAAACATAGTGAGAGTATAAACTTGCATAACCTTTCCCTATTAAAAAGCCAAAGCTGGGTAGGCACACTCGTGCAGGCTTGGAAGATCTTAAGAGTGAGGCCAAAGGCCCTGGGTTCAACCACACTCTGTACGGACAAAACAAAACAATAAAAAGGCCCAGACTGGCCACAGTGGCACACACCTATAATCTCAGCAACTCAGGAAACTGAGGCAGAAGGATCACAAGCTCGAGGCCAGAGGCAGTCTACATAACTGAGTGAAACCCTGTCTCAGAATAAAAGCTAAAAATGGGCTGGTTTTGCAATTCAGTGGTAGTGCACTTACAAAACATGCGTGAGTCCTTGGGTTCAAACCTCCAGTAAGGCAAAGAAAAAGAAATCCTACTGACTACACCAGTCTCTATTTTCTATTTCTTCAGATACTTCCTAATGAAGTAATATGAGATTTGAAGAATTTATGGACAGTATCCTATTCTGCTTGGTCTGCTATAACAAAATACTACAGACAGGGTGGCTCAAACAATAGAAATTTTATAACCTCAATTACTTTTTGCTTTGTTTTTGTCTTTGTGAGACAGGGTCTTGCTTGCTATGTGGCTCAGGCTAGCCTTGAACACGTGATCCTCCTGCCTCAGCCTCCAGAGTGGGGCAATTACATATGGGCACTACCACGCTCCGCTTTAATCTTAATTACCTCCTGAAAGTCTTATTTCCAGAAGCAATCACACTTAAAGGTTAAAGATTCTACATATAAATTTGGGGGGGAAATCAATTCAGTCCAGAGAAGACAGCTGGTTAATTACACATTATTTTTTAGCAACAATATATGGAAACAATCTAGATGCTAACAACAGTTAACTGGCTAAGTAATTTTATGGTAGGGTGGGTGGTCACAAGATAAAATATGAGGACAAGTAGACATCAGAAATCATTGTTTAAAGCAAGTGATGTGAGACTCACCCTGAGTGAGAGAAGAACCGTCCCATGGGCTGGGGCCAGGTAGAATAAGAGAAGAAAAAGGAGAGACAGCAAGCACTAGCATTCGCTTTCTCCCTCCCTCTGCTTCCTGGCCACTGGGGTGTGAGCTGCTCGGCTCTGCCACGCCCACCCTGGCACTGTGGACAGAAACCTCTGAAACCATGAGCAAGAATGACTTCTTCCTCCTCTCAGGTTGTTTTGTCAGGTATTTGTCATAGCCATGGAAAGTCTAACTAAGACACACATGTCATTAAACATTAAGGATCTCAAGGTGAGATCCTTCTGGACTTAGAGCGCGTCCTAAAGCCAGTGACACGAGAAAGAAGAGAGAGAGAAGAGAAGGCTGTTTGAAGACAGAGCCAAGGATAAAAGATCGGCCACAGACTGCTGGCAGTCCCTAGAAGATGGAGAAACATGTGAAAAGAATTCTTCATTGGAGTCTCCGAAGGAACCAGACCTGCCAGCACCTTAATTTCAAATATTTGATTTCCAGAAATATGAGAAAATAAATTTCTATTAAGTTACCAAATTTGTGGGAATTCCTTATGTTAGCGTTATGAAACTAATATGCTATGTAAAGATATAAAATCCCATTTCACAAATACTAGAACATAAAACAGTCTTACTTCTTCTGAAATAAACTATACTCATTTTAAATAAGTGTAGGATATTGCATATATATATGCACGTATGTCCAGAAATGTATTCCCTTTTAATTCTTCTAAAGCAAAAGCTCTAAACACAAGAATTGTGGCCGTGGCCAACAGACACCATATAGGAGCTATGATAAACATTCTTCACCTCTACAAATTTATGTCTTCCATAAAGAGAAAGACCGTTGCAGAAAAGACGACAGATATTTCCCAAAATATTCCAGCATATCTTTCGTACTTACTAATGCCTTTCTCTTTGGGAGCAATCTTCTCCAGGTCTTTTAATTGAAATACATCTTTCTGTTTAAAAAGATTTTTAAAAAAGATGAAAACACATTTATTTTCTACTGTGGATTTAATTTACCATAATCATGCTGATAAAACATTGCCTTAAAAAACTATGCCTGCAATGGATAATGCAATAGAATTAAGTAGTGTAGAGCTAGAATAAACTTTGTGATTATTTTTGTCGATACTGTCCATAGAACTTTTGCATGTGCAAAAGACTTTTGCATAGCAAATACTGCATAGCAATACTGTCCATAGGCTTTTGCATGAGCATAGAATTCCTTAAAGTACTTGGAGATCAGAACATAAAGAACACTTTCCCACTGAAGCAAAACAACTAGCTATGGTGGATCACTTGATAGCATGACATAATTAGCTTCTCTGACACATTGATTTTAAGAAAACACAAACAGTAGCTGGGTGAAGTGACAGGAGGATCACTTGAGCCCAAATCTGAGGCCAGCCTGGGCAATGTAGCAAGACCCTGTCTCAAAAAGGGGAAAGGAAGGGACAGGAAGGGAATGGAAAGGCAAAGCAAGGGAAGGGAAGGGAAGGGACAGGCAGGAAAAGGAAAGGAATAATAGTACCTAGCATGTATCACACTCTATAAATTTAGAAGTTCTAACTAAAAGTAAAACAGACAACTGTCAATATTTGTTTACATTAAGGTTTTACGGAGCAGGTAAGGCTAAATGATAGAAAAATTATACAATTCAGGCTGCTGTCTCTCAATCATTCACCTATACCTTTGCACTATATACAAAACAAAACATTATGGGAAAAATATGCATATAGAATATTTAATCTGATTGTCAGAAAAAAAAATCTAGGCTGTAAACTCCTGTCTACTTGTAATAAGCCTTGGTCTAAGTGCTGAAAAGAACTTGGCTAATGAAAGTGAAATTGTTGGAAAAGACTAAAGTATTCAGTAATTAGAACAGAAATATCGTGAATATTGTTATGGAAGTCTGGGATCCATTTCTTTTACAATAAACTTAAAAAGGCAACTTCAATTGGATGTTAACTGAACCTCAAAAACATGAGAAACTTCTACTCATACAAATGAGCACTGTTAAGAATTCAAAAGACAAATAGTTCCTAGAAGAAAATGTTTGCAAAACATATACTTGACAAAGGCCTATTACCCAGAATGTACATAAAGAACTCCTTTGAAGTGTGCACAAAAAAGAAGAAGGGGAAGAGGAAGAATAAGACTAAGAATTAGAATTAATAGATAAAAGATAAATATGTGGTAAAACAGACAGCCTAAGACCAGCGGGAGAGGAGGGCAAGAGGAAAGGTGGGGAGTGAGAGGAGCAACACAGAGGGATAGAGAGGGAGAACAAGGGCAAAATCCAGGATGCCACTCTATGAAACTCCCAGAATGAATCTCACTATACTGCATTCAACATAAAAAACTATACCTCATATATATGTACAATTACCATTACATGTTAATCAAAACATTTTTTGTTGTATAATGTTTAAGGAGATTGAAGTGTCAGCAATCCTGATTTAATAATTGCACACTGGCATGCAAGCGTGAGGCCCTGGGTTCAACCCCCAGTACCACACACACACACACACACACAAAATAATAATTGCATACTATACTGAATTACCACTCTGTACCCCATAAATCTGTACAATTAAAAAACTAATAAATGCCAGGCACAATGGTTCACACCTGTAACCCCATGGAATCTGGAGACTGGCAAATTATGCTCAAGGCTCTGGGTTCAATCACCAAGTAACGAAAAAAAAAATAACTTAATAAAAACATGTTAATGGTGGGTGGTGGGAATATAGATATTCACTGTAAACCTCTCTTTCTATATTTTTTCTTTCTTTTCTTTCCTTCTTTCTTTTCTTCTTTCTTTTCTTTCTCTATTTCTATTTTTCTTTCTTTCTTTCCTTTTTTTTTTTTTGACAGTACTAGGGAGTTAAACCCAGGGCCTTGAGCCCACTTTGCAAGGGCTCTACCACTGAGCTTCACCTCTCGCCCCCTTTTATATTTTTTATCTTGAGACAGGGTCTTGCTAAGTTACCTGGGCTGTCTCTGGCTTCAAACTTGCCATCCTCCTGCCTTTGCCTACCAAATTGCTGGGCCTACAAGCATGCACCATCACACTTGGCTCACCGTATAACTCTTTCATCTATGCTATGTATTTGGAAATTTCCATAATAAAATGTTGACAAAATTTTATCTCACCACATGCAAGGTTTAACTTCAGCTAAGACTTAACTTCTTTTATTGTACTTAAGATTTGGAAAATTAAGGAAAATACTAATACTCATGAACTTAGTATAAGACCAATTTTTGTACATATGGGAGTACAACTGTATAAACATAATAACATAGGTTTTCAGGGAACACATAATAAATTACTGACTATATGCTTCTAATGCATTAGAAAAATCACTTAGATCTCCTTGCAAACACTTTTTAGAGTCCTTGGAAAAATAACACGAACTCAATGGAACGTCTGCCAAGAAAGAGCCGCAGACATACTGGCTGCCCCAGTTGGGTTGCTGTGTAAATAAAAGGACTTGCAAACCTAGCCTCAGAACTCAAGCAGACAGAGTGAACAATCTCGAGTAAACCTCAGTTCTTAGACTCCCCAGCATTAAGCTCAGATGTTAAAGGAGAGATGAACACAGCGGTTTGAGCTCCTATACACGCGTGTACACAGAGCAATGTGTAAGATATCTCAGAAGACGTGCAGTTGTAACTGTTGTTGTTAGGTGCCACTGAGTCGGGTCCAACTCGTAGAGACCCTCATAGTATTTTCAACGGCTGATTGTTTTGGGATTGTTTTCGGGAGTGGATTGCCACATCCTTCTCCCATTTTTGCAGTGCTGGGGATCGAACTGGGGTCCTCAGAAAGTGCTGAACAGCACTTTACCAACTGAGCTAAACTCTAGCCCCACAGTTGTAACTAGATTACATTTAATTAAGCACTTACAACCTAGAGGTGGCATTTAACTCTCATACCAACACTGTGAGCTGTGTACTATTAGTATCATCCCCTTTAATAGATGAAAAAAACAAGATAGGTCAAGTAACTTGCTGTAGGTTACACAGCTATTAGGTGAAACAGGTTCCAGTTAGAAGTTCTTGATCACTGAGCTTTGCTGTTCCCATGTTTATCCTAAGTGCAATAAGCAAATAATTCTTTGTATTATACTCGTACCTTCAAACACACATGCATTTATATGCTTGTATATCCATATGCGTGTGTGTGTTTGTACGCTGTCACTCTCCATTTATATATTTATTCAATTCTCTGGTATAAGGCAGTCATTCCAGAGGGACTCTGCCAATGGGGAGCCACCAGTTTAAGTCTTTGCTGAAGTAATTTTTAGAAAACCTCAACACATGTTCATTGAAAGCCTATTTTGTGCCTCAAAACTTTGCAGATGACCCACTTATGATTAGAGACAACAGAGAATGCGGTGCTTTGTTAGCTATGGATTCCAAAGGAAACGCATGCCTCGGTAGTAACCGCGAAAACAAATCATTCTTAGAATCCTACTATTTGCATGTGTTATCATCACAGTATTTCTTTTCTAGATTCTGCCTTTTCCACTTAACATTTCATTGTGAACATTTCCCCATGACATTAGTCTTAAAGGGGGGCTACACTAACTCAGGCACTGTGGGGCATGCCTGTAACTCCAGCTACTTAGGAGGCTCAGGCAGGAGGATGGAAATTCAAGACCACAGGCAGCCTGTGCAACTTGGTGAGACCTTGTCTCAAAAAGAAAAAAAAAAATTCATAAGGAGGGGTGTCTGTTCACACCTAAAATCAAATTCTATATCTAATGCTGGAGTGGGTATATTTGATTTTGCTGGAATTTTTACTTGCCAAGAGCAACAAATAATGGGATTAGAATCCAGATTTCAGGATTTGAATCCCAGGATCATGCCTTTCACTGTACACCATATTGTTTTGAATTGTTGAAAGGCTAATGTTCAATATTTATAACATCAGTCTGGATTCTGGATATACCATATCCCATTCATTGAGAAAATAAACGGTTTTTATTACTTTCCCCAAATTTACTGTTATGACCTTCCATTTCATCAGAAACCTGATAGACTACAAAAAGTAGCAGCAATTCATTAGGCTGTAATGTAGACAAAGAAATAGAAATATATGAATGGTAATCAATTAGAACTACTTCCCATCTACGCAGAAAAGCTTGCTGACTATTGAATATCTTTAAGCTCCTGGTGCTCAGAGTCAGACCTTAGTGTCTCAATGTTACTGAGCAGCAAAGTGGACGTTTTCCAATCAGAAACAGCCAATTTTGATATTTGAGACAGTCACCAATATTATAAAAGACAAAATAATCTCACTATTTTCATCTGTTTTTCTTGCTCTTAGACCATAGGAAAAAATATTTCACTTCAGAAGAAAAAAAACAATGTTATGATCTCCACCTCCAAACTTCATCAGCTAACCTTCTTAACAATATCATCAGCACTAATATATCTTGTTCTGAATTTCCGATGAATTTGAGTAACAGTAAAGGTTATACTTAAAGGGAAATTTTGTTTTAATCCCCAGAATATTTTGCTTGTTTTTCTGAGAATCAGCATTATCACAATGAAAAGAATTCTGTATTTTATTTTACCACTTTCCCCCATCTTCTTCACATCTGTATATGATAGCCAATAGGCTGAGGCCAGCAGGTTAAAAGTCCTGCCAAGATGTGTGATAAAGCACCTGTCTGGACTTAAACCTAGACATAAAGAAAGGTCACTCTACAGACACAGGCTCTGCGGCCAGGTGCCTGAGCTGAGCCCTGGCTCTGCCACCCAGAGGAGTGTAAACTTGAAGCTCACTTCCTCTAGCCACAGGCAGGATCATCTGTAATTCGTTAAGGAAGTCTATGTACCATCCCGTGCGTTAAGCTACAGACAGACTTATAAACGCACACAGGCAGTAGTTTTGCACTCTCTGAAATCAGACGATCCTCCTTGGCTTCAATCTTGGTATCATCATTTCTATTTGTTGAGCACAAAGACTGGCTTTTTAGACATTCCGTGTCTCAAGTGTCTTCAACTATAAAACGAGGGTGGTAACAGTAGTCCCTGTGTCACCAGGTTGGTGCGAGGACAAAATGAGATCATCTGTGTTCAGTGCTGGGAACAGTGGGTGGCACGTGGGTAGCTCTCTGCAAACGTAAGCTACTACCATCATTATTTTCAGACAGAAAGGGAACACAAGCAAATATAAGCTTCAGGAAGATAATTCGAGTGCCTGTGTGTCAGGAGTCTGGAGAAAAGGCTACCAACAGGAGAGCATGGTTCTTTCATACACCACAGCTCAGAAGAGCCACACGTTTGCAGAATTTTGTCCACCCTCCGAGAAGCTGGTGAGTGTGGATCCCTAACACAGTACTTACCACGAAAACACACAACATACCTGCTGTGAAAATACACTTCATGTAAAAATTACACAAAATACGAAAACTGTTAAAGGAAACAACTTACTGTCTCAAAAAATATTTCCATCATGCGAGTTCTCTTTTCTTCCACACTCAGTCCTTTTCTCTTTGACTAAAGCACACAAATAGAAAAGTAAATGAGACTTTTTATTTTTATTTTTTTTGCCGTACTTGAGGGTTGAACTCAGGGCCTTGCCCATACTTTGCAAGCGCTCTGCCATAAGGCTGCACCTCCCAGCCCACTTTTTATTTTTTATCCTGAGTCAGGGTCTCACTAAGTTATGCAGGCTGCCCCTGGCCTCGAACTTGCGATTCTCCTACCTCGGCCTTGTGAGTTGTTGGGATTATAGGTGTGAGCCACAGTGCCCAGCTAAATGAGGCATTTTTTTAAACACTGCATTTTAAAACAACTCGGTGTTAAACATTACCTGAAACTTTATGCGTGGTCATATCTGGTATCAGCAGGTTTTTGACACTCTGAGCCAGGCCTAAAGACTCACTTTAACTACCATCTGTCCCTTGGGGTAGGGGCTGCCAATCTAATAAGAACAGTAACTGAGACATACCATGGCATTTTGTAGAAATTCAATGTTTATAAAATGAACCAATAATAAGCCACTATATTTACCTTCAAAAGGCTTACAACCTCTTAAAGAAAATAAACTGATGACCACTTACAACTAACTAACAGCTACACACACAAATTGCTGTATAAATACTCAGGACAGAATGAATTATTTTTATTCCAAGGAGGGCAAAGAGGCTAGAGATGAAAAGGATTTTAGCAAGAAATGGTGAAATACATCCTAACTCCAGTAAGAATGGCCAAGATCAACAAAACAAATAACAACAAATGCTGATGAGGTTGTGGAGAAAAAGGAACCCTCTTACACTGTTGGGGGGGGGGACTGTAAATTGGTTCAACCACTTTGGAAATCAATATGGAGATGCCTCAGAAAACTAACAACAGAACTGCCATACGACCCAGCTATACCACTACTGGGAATAGTGGGAGATGAGTCATCGTACTAGAGACACCTGCATCTTCATATCCAATGCAGCACTTTTCACAACAGCAAGGATATGGAATCAACAAAGGCGTCCATCAACAGAAGAATGGATAAAAAAAATTATGGTACATATACACAATGGAATACTACTCAGCAATAAAATATATAAAAAAATGTCATTTGCAGCAAAATGGCTGGAACTGGAGAACATCGTCTTAAGCAAAGAAACAAGCTCAAAAAGAGAAATACCATATGTTCTCACTCATATGTGAGCTGAATCTTACTTAAAGGAGTAAGAAATCCTATACATAAATTGATATATTTAAAAAAGCACAACTAAACTTAGTGAAGAAGGGACAATATAAAGAGTAGAATGGAGGAGGGAGGGAACTAACAGAGCAAAGCCAAGATTGCGGAAGGTAGGATGGGGAGGAGACCCAGTGTGGAGGGCTAAGTGGGGGAGGATAATCTCAATGTACACAACGCAACCTCACGAGTACGTGGTAAAAATAGCCGCCCTATGTGCAACAGGCGAAACACTGTTGTCAGTGCTTCTCTGCTATTCATGGGGTGTTCAATGGCTGATTGTTTTGGGGAGTGGGTTGCTGGGTCCTTCCCTCAAGCCTACAGCACCTGGTGTTCCCAGGTCTCCCATCCAAGTACTAACCAGGTCCAACCCTGCTTAGCTTCTGAGATCTGGGGGGATCGGATGCCACAGGGGTATGGCTGCAGGCCATATTAGCCATAAGGTTCCATAAACTTTGTGGGTTGACGAAAGTGTTGCCAGAAGTGATGTAATGGATGCATGATGGAAAAAGCCAATGCTGTGTTACTCTGTACCCCATCATCACTTACTAATAAAGAGAGATTTTTAAAAGATAAAAATTCAGACATAAAAGAAATTAAAATTTTGAACTAAAAGGTGTTGATAGCAGTGATCCAAGAAAGAGAGAAGGGAAAAAAAAGAGGTATATTTGAAGGGCTAATCCCTTGTGGAAAAAAAATTGTAACAAAAGTAAAATTGAATGCTTAATGAATGAGAAAGGCTGATAATACAATGCAGTATCATGATCAGGACTATGGAATTGGTTGAAACATCCAAGGTAAATCACAACTCCAGTGCCTGATACCTGTATAATCCTGGAAAATTATTTAACTTACCTGTGACAAATAGTTTTCATCAAAAAATGCAACTCACAATGTTGCTAATAGTATCTATTTAATAAAGTTGTGAAGTTTTAATGGCTTAAAAATAATTGCATGTAGTAAAGGGTCACAGTGCATTTTTAAGACATTATTTTTTATGTTCTTATTTCACTTTTGAGTCGTGCCACATCAGCAAATGGAGGTCCCTGGGGCTTTACTCCATTTCTGTCATCAAGGTTGACTCTACTTTGAGGAGGTAACTCTTCCCTAGTAGTCTTCTGAGTGCCTTCCAACCTGGGGGGCTCATTTTCCGGCACTATATCTGACAGTGTTCCTTTGCTATTCCTAGGGTTTTCAATGGCTACTTGTTTCAGGAGTGGTTCGCCAGGTCCTACTCCCTAGTCTCTCCTAGTCTGGCAGCTCAGCTGAAACCTGTCCACCAGGTGTGACCCTGCTGGTATCTGAGATACTGGTAGCATAGCTTTCAGCTTCATCGCAACACGCAAGCCCCTACAGTGCGGCAAACTGACAGACATGTGAAACTTGCCCTTGAACACCAAACAGCTAAAGTAAAAGGAAGACATGATGAAGTTAAGAAACTAAACAGAAGATTTCAAAAGGCAGCTCAAGAAGACAAAAACAAATACTATAATGACATGTACAAGGAGCTGGAGATAAAACGAAAAGGGAAGAACACACTGTGTTTCTCAAGCTTACAGAAGTGAAGAAAAAAATTCAAGCCTTGGGTGGCAATACTGAAAGATTCTACAGGGAAAATATTAAATGATGCAGGACACATCAAAAGAAGATGGAAGGAATACACAGAGTCACAATACAAAAAAGACTTGATAGATGATCAACCATTTCAAGAAGTTGCATATGAAGAGGAACCAATGGTATTGTAAGACAAAGTAGAAGCTGCCTTGAAAGAACTGGTGAAACACAAGTCTCTAGGAATTGATGGAATACCAATAGAGATGCTTCAACAAGCAGATGCAGCACTGGAGGTGCTAACATGTTTATGCCAACAGATTTGGAAAACAGCTACTTGGCTGACTGGAAGAGACCTACTATTTGTGACTATTCCCCAAAAAGGGATGGGATTTAGCTCAGTTGGTAGAGCGCTGCGCTGCAGTCTCTGAGGTCCCGAGTTCAATCCCCAGCACTGCAAAATGGGAGAAGGACATGGCAACCCACTCCCAAGGCAATCCCGAAACAGTCAGCCATTGAAAACCCTATGAGGGTTGCTGTGAGTCAGACTTGACTTGACGGCACCTAACAACAATTCCCAAAAAAAGGGGACCCAACTGAGTGTGGAAACTATCGAACAATATCATTAATATCACACACAAGCCAAATTTTACTAAAGATCATTCAAAAGCAACTGCAGCAGTATACAGGCAGGGAACTGCCAGAAAATCAAACCGGATTCAGAAGAGAGTAGGGAACCAGGGACATCATTGGTGATGTCAGGTGGATATTAGCTGAAAGCAGAGAATATCAGAAAGATGTCTACCTATGTTTTATTGACTATATACAAAGGCATTTGACTGTGTGCATCATAACAAATTATGGATAACACTTCGAAAAATGGGAATACCAGAGCACCTAATTGTACTCATGAGGAATCTGTACATGAACCAGGAGGCAGTTGTTTGAATAAAACAAGGAAACGCTGCCTGGTTTAAAGGTGAAAAAGGCTGGGATTTAGCTCAGTTGGTAGAGCGCCGCTCTGCAGTCTCTGAGGTCCCAAGTTCGATTCCCAGCACCGCAAAAATGGGAGAAGGACGTGGCAATCCACTCCCAAGGCAATCCCAAAACAATCTGCCATTGAAAACCCTATGAAGGTCACTATGAGTCGGACATGACTCGACAGCACCTAACAACAACAACAAGCAATTTGGGTCATTATACAAAAACTACTTGTAATTCTCTACTGCATGCTGTCATTTCTGTGCCTTTAAAAAAATCCTGTTCCTCTACTGAAACTCCCTCCTCTGGCCCACTCAATACCCCAAAAGGTCTCCCAAGACTTGGTTTAGGTATCCTGTCCCAAGGAGAACCTCCCTGGCTGAGCTCACGGGGGAAGCATGCGTCCCCTTTCAGCAAATCATTGACTACATGGAAGAGAGGTGTTTACTTGCCTCTCCCAGCAGACTGAGAAACTTCCTCAGAACGTGAACTGCCTCTTGTCAACCAGAGCTTAGCCAGCTGCTTAGAGCAAGCACAAAGGCCGCCCTGAATTTCAGGACCAGATATAGCTAAAGCCCCCGACTCTAAAGTGTAAGGCTGCTCAGCCTCCAAGCCTACACATCCACCACACTCCCCCCCACGATACAGGGGGAAGGCATAACAGAGCAGTTGGTGATAACACTCTCTCCCTTGCTTGCTGAGAGAAAGCAGAAGTCGGAAGTTAGGTAGGCAAGCTCAAGGAAGCCATACAGAGCTCTTCACTAAACTTGACGCCCAGGACTCCCTTCATCAGTCCCCCTTCGCACTGGCTGCCTGCAGCACCTGTCCAAGCATGAAAGAGCTCGTTTCTCCATTCCCATGGGGCTCCAACTGCCACACGCTAGAATCACCTCAGGAGCTTTAGAAAGGCTGAGACCCAGGTCCACAGTTACCATAGGAATCAGAATCTCTGGGATGGATCCTGGGTAGACATATTTTTAAAATGTTCTTCACACGCTTTCACTGGGCCCCAGGGTTGAGAATCTTGTTTTTCTCACCTGAGAAACTAGAGGATGTTAGGGGCTCTGGGAAAACAGTGAAAAATCTCTTTAGGACTTTAGTTTGTGGCTGCAACAGTAGAAATAGGATGCCAAAGTTGTAGGAAAACCTCTTCACATGTTGCTATTCCAAACAGCTCCTGGAAAGCCCCTTGTACTTCCACAAGAATCTGCCCTCAGATGCAGACGATAAAGGAGAATGGAGTGTCCTGGGGCACACGGTGTCAGGAAAAACTCTCAACAGATTCCATAAAAGTTATTCAAGAAATGTGGATGAACTATACCTTTCATTTACATTGTTTCAAGGTGATCTATTCATCAGTCTCTTTTATGACAAGAAATTATCAACCACAGTAAGAGACTATCAAGGCCAGAATTAAAATAACTTATGTAAAAAGATTGGTATTAATGCCTGTATTTAGAAACTTCTCCTCTCCCCTAAAAAAAATTAAGAAAGGTCCAATTAGTACTTAAGACTAGGAATAATCCCCTGATAGTGCAAGCTCGGGATGCCTTCCAATTACTAGGAGGCTCAAAACATGACTGGAGAAGTATGATTCTTCCTCGTTGACCAGAGTATTTGAAACCACTTAAAAATCCACACGTGTGAGCCAGGCATGGTGGCACACATCTACAATCCCAGCACTTGGGAGGCTGAAGCAGGAGGAGAATGAGCTGGAGGCCAGCCTGGGATACACAGCAAGACCCTGTCTCAAAAATAAAAACAACAAAATCCCACACCCCATTGTATCTAAGGAGCCTTCTCCAATTAGAAGTCAAAGAATTCCTAATAGAGCCCCGTGGCTAATTTGCGTTAAAATTTTGAAAAATCAGAACGAAGATGTTATTTGCCCTCAGAGTTGTACTTCTCCAATTCCAAAAATATAAGCCTGGTCTTGTAACGGCTCACCCAGCAAACCCAACCGAATCAAAACACAGTTACTAGTTCACAATTAGAAAAGAGGACAAAAGTATATCTTTGGCCATAACACTAACAGCACTAAATACATTTCTTCACCATATATAAAAAACAGCGAGTATAAAAAGCGTGTATGAAAAGGTTGTTCCACGTTTCTCCATTATCAGAAGCATCTGAAGAAGTTAACAGCACGTTAAATCACATGGTATTAGGAGATTCACGTGTAAGGAGGGATTAAAGGACAAACTGGAAGCACTTGTGATGCCGACCCTCAGTGGTCAGGTATATCAGGCCAGTAAAGGCCTGCAGCTGTACCACTGTGGCATCCGATCCCGTCTGATGAAGCTGGGCAGGGTCGGGCCTGGTTCGTGCTTGGATGAGAGACCGCCTGGGAACACCAGGTGCTGCAGGCTTAGGAGACGGACCGGCAACCCACTCCCAAAAATCAATCCACCATTGAAAACCCTATGAACAGCAGGGAGGCACTGACAATAGTGTTTCCCATGCTGTACACAGGGTCGCTATGAGTCGGGCACCCACCAGAGGGCACCTAACCACCACCCCCTTAGAGCAATCCGACAGCACGAAGCCCTGGTCACACATGTGTTCCCAGCCCGGCCCGGTGGCCCCTGAGACCGCTGCACGCCCAGGTGGCTGGGTGGGTGGCTTGGCCACAAAGAAGTCGTTATCAGTCGCAGATACAGCTGGGCAAGCATCTTCAAACAAACACCATCCGGCCCGCGCCCACCACCAACTCGGGCACAACAGCGGCCACGGAACTGAATCAGGACACCCAAATCCCAGGTCCATTCAACTCGACGTCGATGCTCCGCCATCGGAAGCAGCAAGGGCGGCCCTGAGCCTGGGGGTCCCCGGCGACGGGGAGCAGGATGACGTCAGCCCAGAGAGGGCCGACGGGGAGCAGCCGCAGCGCTGCCTGACACAGCGACGAGCTGCAGGAGGCTCAGGGGGGCGCTTCCGCCCTGGGAGCCCCTGCGGCTCTGCACAGACGCCGCCACGCCCCCCACAGGCGACCGGAGCAGCGCAGGGCGCCCCACACTCCAGTGCCTGCGGACCGCGCGTGCGCAGGGCGCGGACTTCCGGCCCACGCGCCGCTCGGCCGCCAAACCCGGGCCCCAGCGCGCCTGCGCCTTCTTTCCCCGCTGCGAACGCGGGCCCGGGCCTCGGCGCCCCGAACTCGGAGGCGTCGGCTCCTCGGCGCCGCTCGGCCACCCTGGCGCGGGCCTCAGCGGCGGGCTTCCGGCGCCACGTTCGCGGGCGAGCCCAGCGTTCCACGCTCACGTGCGTCCGGGAAGCGCGCGCGACGGCGGCGGCGGTGGCGGCGGCGTTGCCCCGCGCCGACCGCGGCCTCCGCTCTTACCATGGTGCGTTCGGCGGCGAGGCCTGCGCGTGGAGCGAGGGGCGGGGCCGGCGGGGAGGGTTTGATTTTGGCGCCAACGATGGCCGGGGGGCGGGGCCGCGGGGAGGGGGCGTGGACCCTCCTCGCAGCGGCGCGCGGCGTCCCCTAGCGGCTGTTCCGGGCGGTTGGCAGGGGTGGGCGGGGCCTGGCGTGGGCGGGGCCTTGCTAGGGGGCGGAGCCTGTGGCTGGGACTGTGTACTGCGCATCCTCACGTGGGTGGAGGCGCAGAGCTGCTGCTGTTGTTGTTGTTAGGTGCCGTCGAGTCGTAGCGACCCTCATAGGGTTTTCAATGGCTGACTGTTTCGGGATTGCCTTGGGAGTGGATTGCCAGGTCCTTCTCCCATTTTTGCGGTGCTGGGAATTGAACTCGGGGCCTCAGAGACTGCAGTGCAGCGCTCCACCCACTGAGCTAAATCCCAGCCCCTGTTTCATGTGCTGAATGTGACTTTGTCTTTTGTAAGGACGTTTTCAAGCCTGGCTTTTACAGGCGTTTTCTCAGCGCCATGGCAATCTGAGGCAAGTTTGACTGAAAGTACAGGTGACCTGGCTGCCGGAGAAGGAAACGCTGTTTCCATCCTTTCGGGTTTGTCCAATCTGAGGCTGCCTCGGGTCATTTCTGGTCTTTTAGCATCATCCTGCATGCTGTCCCCAGCCACTATCCACTGCGTTTCCAGCTTTTGAAAATCCTTTGTGTATAATTGGGATCCAAGGATATATAGAAAAATATTCCCCCGAAAAGACATGCAAGTGGAAGAGAGGCCTTTGGTGTTGGGGGGGATGGGATGGGAGGAGGGTGCACAAGAGGGTTAGGGGGAACTTATCTGAGCACCGTACAACGAAAAGCATGTACGGAAATGGCACAATGAAATGCATGTCAGAATGAAACACATTAAGTTGTACATTAAAAATTTCCAATAAAAAAATCCTTTTGTGGGTATGCTTGTTTATCCCTTAGGTTTTTTTCATAAGTAAAAAAGAAAATGAATCCAAAATCAAAACAGTAGGAAATATGCTATCTCATGATAGTAGATGTGGATTCGGAGCAAAAGCTCGGGTCCTTTCCCCTGAAAAGTGCTAAGAATAAACTAATTAATTAATTTACTAAGACTTCCATGATTTCGAAGTTTATATGCTATTTTCAAAGTAACGGCTTTATGAAAGACATAGCGGTGACATCTAAAATAGGAATTTGTCGTCCTTGTTGCTTCTGATGAAAGCAAAGGAAGGAGTATTTTGGACAGTTCCATCGATGCAGTTTTTCCTAGCGTGCACTACGCAATACAATTGATGGAACAGGAGGTAATTTTAAAATAGTAAATGGATAGCCAATTAATAAATGTTTTAATATGTATTAGAAAAAAATATTGTTAGCATATCTTAAGTAATTTTCACACGTTGATCATGGTATGGCTAAGTAGACACTGTGTCAGTCAAAAACAAAAAATGAAAGTGAGACGTAGGAAAAACATTTAGTAACTGCACTTATGACATAGGTTTGACAAATCACAGTAACACTTGAGAGAAGCCTTTCAGTCTACTCTGAGACTGCCAAGCCTCTTCTGCCCCATCAGAAACAGTTCTGGCTCTTATCTGTGCTGTCTACAGCTCAGGTGTTGCCTCCAGAAATCCTCCTTTCACCCCCATTCCACCTGGCAAATGTGCAGATCCCTTCCATGGAACTAAAGTGCTCTGGGGACGGTTTCATCATAGCACCTTGCATTCATTTTTTAAATTGTCTACCTGGACATCTTACCTACCAAATCGAACCCATTTCTGTGGCAGGAACTAGACCGTTTTGATATCACCCAGTGAAATCAGTGCCTGACAGGTGACAGTCAACAAATAGTTATTAAATGAATAAACCAGGTAAAGACATCTTGTCATCATTAACTTAGAAATAATTGGGTATGGTTTTCACTTGAAAAACTAAATATTTCACCTTATGATAAACTATTAACTTGCATTGAGTGGTACTTTCCTATGAACACTCTCAATAGCAAAATTCTTTCATTATCTCCTGTATCATTCAGATGTGTTGAAACACTCCAAGTCTGCAATTTTATGGTGGTGGTCAGGTGTAGTGTACAGGTGAAGTGTGAAAGGAAATATTTGGAGCGTCTGAGAAATACTCATGAATGTGGTTCTTGTAACCACCATCTAGCATTTGTTGTTGTTGTTGTTAGGTGCTGTTGAGTCGGCATCTGACTCATAGCGACCCTCATAGGGTTTTCAATGGCTGACTGTTTCGGGATTGCCTCGGGAGTGGATTGCCAGGCCCTTCTCCCATTTTTGCGGTGCTGGGAATTGAACTCGGGGCCTCAGAGACTGCAGCGCAGCGCTCTACCCACTGAGCCAAATCCTAGCCCCTAGCATTTGTTAGAGTCATCTTAATTCTAGATTGAACCTCAAATATCCTTTGTGAACAATGAAGATTTGTTTTGAGGGTTAAAAAATATCAGAATACATTAGAACTCTGAAAGAGAAAATAGAAATAAGAAAAAGACCAAACATAACACCACTGACTATCAACCGTGAATAATGTTCTTTTTTAGGGGGGTATTTGGGGGTTGAACCTAGGGTCTTGCACACACTTTGCAAGGGCTCCTCCACTGAGCTGCGCCCCCATCCCCTTTTTTATTTTTTATCTTGAGACAGGGTCTGACCAAGTTACGCAGGCCATCTCTGGCCTCCCACTCACAATCCTCCTACCTCTGCCTCCCGAGTCACAGGGATTACAGCTTTATGCCAATGCGCTTGGAAATATAATAACATTCTTAAATCCTACTTCTGTTCTTTCCTTTTTTCTTTCACCTAAGCAGGGGCCGTTACCATGATGGCCGCTCTGGAGATTTTCAGATTCAGAGGGAGGAGCTTGGGGCAACCACAAACCACTAGGCTAATGTTTCAGTTCAGTATATCTCACGCTGCCCCCTGGGGGCACATTTTGCCTAAAGCCAGTTACACCTCTTTCCAGAGCCAGAGTTCAATTGAAACTGCAGCTTGTTACGGTCTGTTAGGAGGTAGGCCGAGCAAGTGGCACACAGCCCTCTACTCACCCTCCCATCTTTTTTCATCACTGTAGTCACTGAACAATCATCTGAGCACATGGGACACACCAAACTTTCTGGTAAGTGGAAAGGTTACAAAAAGATGAATAATGAAGCCTGTCCCATCCAAATGAGGTAACTTCATCTCGCAATTCTTTAAGGATTATAAAGATAGTGATTTCTATCTATTTTCATAACTTTCTAAGTATAGACGCTGCACGTATATGTCAAGGTTTTCCAAATAACTGTATGAGATACATCCTAAATCCTAACAGATGATTAGCAACATAACCATTTTTACTAAGCTTCCTTTCTTTAATAGTATAAACAGTTTGCTTGAGGTACTGCTGTCTTCCACATATTCTAGAATATTCCTCCATTCCCCTTCACTAAGGAACAGCCTGTTAAATAAACATTTACCCTGGAAACGGAGAAAACAAGCTTTATTATAATGATTTGGGATTTCTGTGCATGGTAAAGATATATACACAAATCTTGCTTCTCCTATGTTTCAAGACAGAATTAAAGTTTTATTGTAGTCTAAAGCATCCAAAATACTGTGGTACGTATGTAGCTACGAACATACAAACACTTTGATGCACAGCGTTCATTCTTTTCTTTAAATAGGCAGTCAGCATTTTGATTCATAAAAGAACAAATAATATTATCAGTATCAATGTCAGAGAACACAAAACACATGAAACAGATCTATAAAGATGGAATGTACAAAATCTAAAAAGAAAACAGGAAGCAAAAACCTTCATACTCATACATAGGATTGAAAGGCTCTAGAATTGAGGATGACATAAAGAATTCTATGATAAGAACACACTCTGTTGATGACAGAACATTCCCGTGTCATAAAAGCAGAAGTGTTGAGTTTAAGGCTGTGTTGCTTTCGAGAGTTAATGGAAGTGCTGTACATTCATCGGAACGTAGCCAACTTACTATCCTAGTATATGAATAGCTTTCATACATTCTCCACACACAGACCATACAATCACTGCCACAGAGTTCATCTTTAGAAAGTTTTAAAGATTAGCATCATGATTCGTAGCTTACTGTCATTTAAAACAAAACAAAAAAATTATTTATTTATACCAAACAAATCTTTAATGGGCACTTAGTTTCCTTTATGGCAATACTAGATTCCTAGTTATCAAAAATATTAAAATAATTGTAAAGTTTAAAACCCTGCAACATTTACAGAAAGCAACAGTATTATGACTTTCAGTTTTAAGGAAAACTAGATAAAGTTTGCATCAAGTAGCTTCAATTTATCCTACCTGGAAATGTCTTGTTGTTAAATTATTCAACTACAAACATTCCTCCCTTTTCAGAAGCTGGTGAAGAGAGGATGCATTAGAGTCCAAATGTACAAAAAGATTTTTCCTGTTTGAAGTAATCTGCAGATGACCCGATGCTCATGTGCTGTCTCCTCCAGCGTACCCCGTGGGTACCACCAAAGTGTTGACGTCAACCCTTCAGTGTGAGGATCCACAGACACTTGCTAATATGCCGCTATTCCAGTTAATTCCATGTTAGGACATACCCTGTATACTCAGTTGTGGAAGCAAGAGTGCAATCGTTGCATGGATCAGGAATATTTGTTTGCCTCAAATCTAGTCATAGAGCAAATTAAAATAAGGAGACTTGGGGACTTGCTTCACTTGGGGGACTAAAGAGTCACCAAAATATTACATCCCACTAAAAAACGAGAGACAGTAATAAAGGCCTTTTGTTCATGTGTTTCTGGATGGCCAAGTAATTATCTCCCCATGTCCAGCAGGGGAGGTGTGTCAGGAGAGGATGCATTGTCATTGACCTTTAAATTCTAGCTGGCAATATTTTACCATAAGTGCCCAGGGGAAATTTGAATGAATACTTTTTCAGTGCTACTTATCATGAATGTATGACAGGTTCTATACACTTGACAAAGAGAAATCAAACAAAGGTAGCCCAGGAAGAAAAGCCCCTTATTTTAATATCCTTCTCAGTTTACCAGAAACCATTTTCCATAGAATGTGACAAAATTTTATTTAAATCTTGTCTATTTGTACCCTATCAGCAGCACTTGCCCTCAAAATATGCTTACCAAGAAATACAGTAAATGCACATGTGTACCCATGTGTAAAATGCTGTCTATATTTTAATATACATGATTACATATTTTCTGGGAAATATGTTTTTATGATGGTGGAACAGGTCCACATCAAACTATCCTTTCATTCCAGTTTAGTCCACTATTGAGATATCTAGCACGATACAATATGATAGGATATGATGGCTGCTGACTCGTTTGTAAGTTAATTTCTAAGTTCACAAATATTTTAATGTTGTGTAAAATAAATCTCTTTAGGTAAACCAGTTTTAAAATCAACAGTCCATGTCTGGGAGTATAGCTCAGTGGTAGAGTGCTTGCCAAGCATGCCTAAGGGTTCAATCCCCAGCACTGCCAAAAACGGAAAACAATAGTCTGTGATAGAATCTTAAATACAAAGCCATTTTTCACTTGTGAAAATAAAATTAACCAATTTAAAATTCTTTCCTTTAAATGGTCCAGGAAGTATCGAGAGTTTACCCTGTCTTTCAGGTGGAATAAATAGTAAACAGCACAATGAAATTCCCTCCCCAAATTGTAAGGTCCAAGGGGACAGAGATTTTTATCTGTTCTACCTATTACTCTATTCCCAGGGCCAAGAATAGTGCCTGGCACCTACTTGGCATTCTGTAAGTGTGAACATTTAAGTTCAAAGACTTAGGCTGCAGGTATAGCTTGGTGGTAGAGCTCATGCTTAGCATGTGCAAGGTCCTGGGCTGGGTTCAATCCACAGCACCAAAAAAAAAAAAAAAAAAAAAAATTAAAAATTAAAAAAATAAATAAACTCAAAGACTTATTTCACTGACATGAGGAAACAAGGTCTTAGTTGAACATCCTAAAAACGAATGGACTTTTTTTAACTTTGCATTTTATAACTTTGAAGTGAATTTTATAACTATCACAGACAGGCTCGAATATTTTAAAAACTCTAGCTGACTAAAAACATACTAAACCAAAATGTAAATCTTCCCAAAAACCTTTTCTCAGATGTTGACTTGGGCATAATAAATTTAATAGACATCTGAAAGTAGGTAGATCTCCCTTCTAAATTTTAAAAAGTCCTATATAAAGAATGACTGCACTTTAAATTAATACGCAATAGATATCACATTCTTGTAATAATACATATTGGAAGTATTTTCTTATAGTACAGTTCTAAGGTACTTTCAACAAGAAAGATCCCAAAATCATTATAGAAAATGCCAACCATGACTTCCTAGTTGGTAGAACCACGTAGAAAATTAAATAGTAGAATTAGACTGCATGTTATTTTACAGTATCAATGACAGGTGAACAGTTGACTATATTGTTTTTAAAGTTTTTCCAAAAGCAATTATACTTGGTTTAAATTAGATGTAACTCAAGTGGAACTTTTTTTGACCTGATTTTTCCTTTTCTTCTTTCTTTTCCTTTTCCTTTTAGTTATTTATTTATTGAACGCACAGAAGGCTATTTTCTTACTAAAAGTCAGCTACCATCATAGTTCCTGAAAAATGGCAAAAATTAAACTTGCGTTAGGGCTTGCTCCACAGGACGGCTTTAGGCTGCGCTGGGAAGGGAATGTGCTGAAGAATGGCTGGACAATGCTTCTGTCTTCCAGAGTGCTCCCTATTTCAGTACACCAAGGATTCGCCTATATATAACTATATATATTATACATTCTATCTTACCCTAATCGTGTATACATAGTCCCTTAATGCCTCTACTATTCATTAAACAATGATAAATAATCATAACATGCCCTTACCTGTAATGCTCTCAAGATAACAGAACTTTGGTAACACTTGCTCTCTAAGGGGAAGTCATTGATCAACCACATGCCTTTGGTTGACACCATCAGTCCTCCAAATGGCTGCTTATGGCTCTCTGTCCTAGGATACTGGTGCCCCACCACATGTGCCGACGTCCTGCAGGAGGTAAAGCTCTCGAGTTCGTGAAGTGGAAGAGGAAAGACACGTGGAAACGTGGCACATGAAATGTGGCTTTGTCCTGACGACATCCCAGTACGTAATCTGGAGCTGATGGGGTTGGTTGTCGACCAAAGCGTACCCTTGCTTTTCTGACATGCTTTTTAAAGCATCTGGAGTTTCAGGTTTCCCTGAAGGCGTATTTTTGTTTCTGATAAAAGGTGAGCAGGAAAGAGAAGGTGAAAAGAACACACAAAAAGGATCTTTGATCTAACACAGAAAGGTTGGGAAATTTGCATTGATTCCTAAGTGCTCAACCCAATAGACCCTGGAATCAGGACTGGGACAGTTTTGCAAGACAGCCTTAATTTTTTTTTTTCTAAGTAACTCATATGTAGTTGTTGATAACCAAAAAAAAAAACAAAACAAAAACAAAAAACAAAAAACAAAAAAGTCACAAGAGTGATACCTACTGTAAAAGTGAGGTTAGAAGATTCCTGGGTCTTGTGACCTAGGTTAAATAAAGTATATAACTACAAGAGATTTTGTTTTTGGAAGCTCTGTGCAAAGGCTACTGTTCACAGGATTAACAAATGTCTTTACATATGCTAGTTTATTTTTTAATGTTTTGATTTGCAAAATTAGTTTAACTACATAAATCCCTGTCCTATAAGCCATAGTTCACAGGTGTAAAACTTTGCGGTCTGTAGAGATTCAGTCGAAGGTTTTTCTTTTCAGTCCTAAAAGTGAATCACAGAAAGTGGATGAGCAGTTTTTAAGGAAATGGTTACATTCAGAAATCACCTTGGAAAATTCACCAAAGATTCCTTCTAGCATGAAAAGTCTAGTTATCATCTGGTCCCGCATCAAGAAATCCATTCCAGTTCATAGTGCAAGACCTCCGCAGGCGGGGTGTCCAGCTGGCCACTGTCACTGTAAGTACCGATAGACCTTGAAACAGTGATTTCCAGAGTCTGCAACCACAACGTGGCCGTCTGAAGTTAGGGCCAGGCCTTGAGGGCCGTAGAGTGGGTCAGCAGATGTGTTAATGTAGGACAAAAATGATCCACTCCCATCAAAAACCTGCAAAAATATAAAGTCAAAACATAGAAGAAGTTACAGTAAGATGCTGAAGCATGACTTAGGAAACCATTAATGCTAATATTTGTTTTTTTTTGTGTGTGTGTGTGTGTATGGTACTTGGCAGTTCAACCCAGGGCCCGGCACATACTTTGCAAGTGCCCTACCACTGGGCTGCACCCTCAGCCCAGTTTTATATTTTTTATTTAGAAACTGGGTCTCACTATATTTCACAGGCTACTTCTGGTCTCGATTTTGCGATCTTCCTGCCTCAGCCTCCCGAGTCGCTGGGATAAAAGGCGGGCACCGCCATGCCCAGCTGATGCTAATATTCTCAATATAAAAGCATATAAGTAGCCTCCGAGGTTGCTCAGGTCACTGGCACACATAGAACCCTCTCCACTTGCTTTTTCCTCCTTTCCCTCTCTATGCCCGGAGTCACTGTTGGTCACCAGATCCCATTCCTATTCCTGCTTGTTGTTGTTGTTAGGTGCCGTAAGTCGGTATCCGACTCATAGCGACCCTCATAGGGTTTTCAATGGCTGACTGTTCCGGGATTCCCTTGGGAGTGGATTGCCAGGTCCTTCTCCCGTTTTTGCGGTGCTGGGAATTGAACTCAGAGACTGCAGTGCAGCGCTCTACCAACCGAGCTAAATCCCAGCCCCTCATATTCCTGCACTGGTCCAGTATTTGCTGGAAATGGCACTAGATGGTGCTTGAAAAAATGAATGACCCTTTACTCAGCCTTTACTTCTTTTCATGATCAGTCCTGTCTTCTTCTCCATCCGGCCTCACATCACCCTTTGATGCCCAACCTTACAGAAGAAAAATGAGCAACCAGACCACAGAGAAATGATCCCGAGTCATAACGCTGTTGTTCAGCGCCGTCGTGTCGGCCTCGGGCTCATGGCGCCCCGACATACAACAGATTCACAGGAAGTCGCAAAGATGGAAGAGAGAGGTCCTTTGTACCTTTTGTCCAGTTTCCCTCAGTGGTGACATCTTCTGTAAGTATACGGCCATGTAAAACCCAACACTCTGACTTTGTGATGTGTGTGTATAGTTGTATCATGTGCAAACTTGTGTATCCACCACTATAATCAACGTGCAGAACTGTCACCATCAAAACCTCCATCTTGCCACCCCTCCACAGTCACATCTATTCTCCATTTCTAACCCTTGCCACTGACTTGTTTTCCCTCTCTTTAGTTTTTGTCATTTTTAGACTGTTACATACATGGAATCATACAGTATGTGACCTTTTGAAAGTGGCTTTTTTACTAGCATAATGGCCCTGACAGGCATTGCAGTTGTTGAGTGTATAATTAGCCTATTGTTGTTAGGTGCCATTGACTCCGTATCCAACTCATAGCGACCCTTCATACAACAGGGGAACACTATGGTCAGTGCTTCTCTGCTGTTCATAGGATTTTCAATGGCAGATTGATTTTTGGGAGTGGGTTGCCAGGTCCGTCTCCCAAGCCTGCAGCACCTGGTGTTCCCAGGAGGTCTCCCATCTAAGTACTAACCAGGCCCGACCCTGCTTTAGCTTCCGAGAGCTGATGGGATCGGATGCTACAGGGCTATGGCTGCAGGTAGATAATTAGCCTACTCCATTTAAATGCTGAGTAGTATTCCATAATGGCTGGGATTTAACTCAGTTGGTAGAGTGTTGCTCTGGACTCTTTGAGGACCCAGTTTCGATCCCCAGCATTGAAAAAAATAATGGAAGAAGGATGTGGCAATCCACTCCCAAAGCAATCTTGGAACAATCAGCCATTGAAAACCCCGTGAGGGTCACTATGAGTCACACCCGACTCCATGTCACCTAACAACAAGTATTCTGTAGTATGGAAACATCACGGCTTTGTTTAGCTTACTGAAGGACATCTTGGTCATTTTCAGCTTTTGACTATTACAAACACATTTTCTTTTCTTTTCTTCTCTTTTTCCAGTACTAGTGGGTTGAATCCAGGGCCTCCTACATACTACGCAAATGGGGCACTACTGAGCTGCACCCCTAGACCCTTTTTATTCTTTTATGTTTAGACATGGTCTCACTAAATTATGAAGGCTGCTTCTGGCCTTGAACTTGCGATCCTCCTGTCTCAGCCTCCCCAGCCATTGGGATTACAGGTGTGCACCCCAGCTCTCAGTTGGTTTACAAATATATTTTCTATAAATGATAATGTATAGGATTTTCTGTGGACATAAATTTTTACTTCTCTGAGACAAACATCCAGGAATACAACTGCTGGGTTATATATGTTTAGTTTTTTAAAACTGCCAAAGTATTTTCAGAGTTGACGATGCAATTTTACATTCCCACTAGATACGTATGAGAGATCTAGTTTTTTTCGCATGCTCACCAGAATGCTGGCATTATCAATATTTTTAATGCTAGCGATCATATCTCATTGCGGTCTTAATTTACAGTTCTTTAATGTCTAGTGATATCGAACAACTTCTCCTGTATAGATCTATTCTCTTCAGCAAGACATCTCTTTGGATCTCTTGCCCATTTTTTAAATTGGGCTGGTGGTTATTTTACTGTTGACTTCTGAGAGTCTTTATATTCTCTAGGTACAAGTCCTTTGCTAGAAATGTGGTTTATAAATATTTTCTCCTGGGCTGGGATTTAGCTCAGTTGGTAGAGCGCTGCACTGCAGTCTCTGAGGTCCCGAGTTCAATTCCTAACACCGCAAAAATGGGAGAAGGACCTGGCAATCCACTCCCAAGGCAATCCCGAAACAGTCAACCATTGAAAACCCTATGAAGGTCACTATGAGTTGGATACCGGCTTGATGGCACCTAACAACAACAACAATAAATATTTTCTCCTAGTCAGTTGCCTATATTTTTATCCTCTTAATGGGAGTCTTTCACAGAACAAAAGTGTTTAATGAAGTCCAACTTATTGATTCTTTCTGTTACGGATAATAGTTTTGGCATCATATCAAAAAACTCTTCACCAAGTTCAAAATCTCAAAGTCTTCTAAAACTTTATATTCTGATCTGACTCACAGCACCCAACAACAACTGGTAATGTGTTGCTTTTTGTCCACTCCACCTCACGTGTTTGGTCCTCTGGTGAAGTTATCTATGTTATGACCTAACCAACCAAGCCAGGAAAACATCTCAGCTTGGGGGACAGCCATTCTTCATTTATAACAAATACCAACCCTCTAACCACATGCCTTAGCGTGTTAATGTACCTGGATCCTGCTGTTTCCCCAGTCGGCCACAATGATGTTTCCATTGGAATCCACCGCCACCCCCGTTGGTGCATTAAACTGCCCATTTCCTTCTCCGTTTGAGCCAAACTTCAACATGAATTCTCCTTCCTGATTAAACACCTGTATGAAGTATTTAAAATGTTTTATTTTCAAATAGTTGTCCCAACATTATGGATTTTAAAAATACCTATCTAAGCACATTATTTACTTTAAAAAATAATCCGTGATTTAAGACATTCTGTGTAAAGAAAAAAATGTACAAAGTAAGCGCTCATATCACATGTGGTTCCCCAATGAGTTGAGCCATAACTTTTTTTTTTTTTTTTGCTGTGGTGGGGTTGAACCCAAGGGCCTCACACTTGCATGCTTTGCAAGTGCTGGACCACTGAGCTGCACCCCCAGCCTATTTTTTTACTTTTTGAGACAGGGTCTCGCTAAATTATGCAGACTGCCTCTGGTCTTGAACTCGTGATCCTCCCGCCTCCACCTCCCTAGCCGCTGCGATAACAGGCATGCGCCACCGTGCCCAGTGGAGCCATAATTTTCAACTCTGCCTTTATTTTTTAAAATGATAATACAAATAATTTTCTTTCTGCCTTTATTTTTAAAAAATTTTTAAACTTTTTTGTTAGTAATTTTTAATGTACAACTTTAAATAAATAGCCTTATTAAATAAGTGAATTTTTAAGCATGGCCATTATATTTTTAATATTATAAACACTCATTAAATTTGGATCAGAGTAGGAGCTTTCTGTTGGTTTGTTTTTTGCCAGATGCTTAGGATTTTACCACTTTACTGCATCATCAGAGCAAGACAGGGGAGGCCGGGCCTCATACTTCCAACAGGGAAACTTCATTGTGTGTGTGTGTGAGTCTGTGCTCACAGCAGCACGTGAGGAATAAACAAAGGGTTTTTAAATTTATCCTTAGAAGGTATTGTAGTTAAAATACAGAATTTATGTAGTTCTAAGCCTCTGGTAGAATCTATAGACGCTACCGGACATGAAGAGGTAGAGAGAAATTGTCAGCTGATATTCTCCAGTGTCTAATGTGGTCAAACAATGGGTTACTGTGATTAGCTGACTGGCTTTATTAATGGCTTCATGTGCATGCATCACACACAGACTACTGATTTTGAGAGAATGAAAAGTGTGGTGGGTTTAATGATAACACTGCAGTCAACATGATTTTTATCTTAATGCTTCAGAAGATACTTAACGGTTTCAAAACATCTCTGGGACCTTATTTTAAACAGCCACTGCCTAGATGTGTAGAAATACTCGTCAATAAATTGAAAAGTATTATGTTCAAGGCGCCTTCAGAGTAAGGCTCCTCAAACGGGGACTTGAGAGAGTTCACTGTATTTGAGCACAGCTCAGGTTTGCGGGTGACCTCAGGACCTTGTCTGTTCTTTAGAAAGAACAGAGAGAACAAGCAGCTCTTGTTAAGTCACCTTGTCATAAAAACTTCCCCTGACTCAGGGCTGGGATGTAGTAATTGGAGCTCATCGTTACAGCACTTGCCTGGCATGGCCAAACCCCATGTTTGAGCTCTAGCACCACATAAAAAGAAAAAAGAAAGACAAGAAGTGAAAAAAAACCTTGACTCTTTCAGTCACCTTTTGTGTACAACATTCTGGTTTTAAAGGCCAGTAGGGGTTTGTCCACACTGGGGAGAACATCATGGTTCTCTGGTCTCTATTAATTTCTACAAAAGTTTTTCTGCTCGTTTGTGTTTATCTTCCTGAAGCAGAACTGATTTCCCATTTCAGGCTGACTTCCCACCGTCCTCTTCCTTCTACCAAGACTCCTCTGCTGGGACAGCGTCTGCAAAGGACCAGCCAACCGCGTTGGGTGGGTGGGGCTCCAGCACCCAACTAGCAGCTCTGGAGAAACAACATGGCAGGGAGTAGCCACAAGGGAGCTGTGGGGGGCACCCTTCCCCTCATCCTGCCCTGTCCCCAAGGCTCACTGCACTCTGTTCTTTGTCCAGAGCCCAGGCCTCTCTGCCTACTCTGCTTAAGGGCGTCTTCCAGGATGGGCTGGGGAAATGAAACAGGGACGGAGCCAGCAGAAGGAAAACCTTTGGGGTTAAAACCTCCTTCCCTCCCTTACAGGGAGAAGGACCCGGCAGCCCACTCCCAAAAAACAATCAGCCATTGAAAACCCTATGAACAGCAGAGAAGCACTGACAATAGTGTTTCGCCTGCTGTACATAGGGTTGCTATGAGTCGGACACCGACTCCACAGCACCCAACAAAGAACAATCCTTCCCTTACCAGGCTATTCCAGTTGTCAATACAGGTGCCTCGCGGTGCACGTTGGTGGCTCAGTGGTTGTCTCTAAGTGCAAACGGCCATTGGCCATCACCCTATCGTGTGTATTCCTTTAGAATGAGTCACTTTTTAAAATCTAAATGGATTCATAAGGAAAACTTCAGGTCACTTTTGTAAGTGCAAACCAGTATCACTTGGCATAAACAAAAGGGACATAGCTATAAAATATCTTTTTTTGTTTTGTTGTGCTGGGGATGGATCCTATAATGAGCTAATGTACGCTAGGCAAGGGCTCTCCCGCTGAGCTATGTCCTCAGCCCTAGGAACCCTGATAACATACACGTTTGCTAGGACACTGGCCAGGACCACCTGGCACACCTTCCGCGAAATATGCATCACTCCTCGAGAAGTCAGTCTAGAATATTACTAAATGTTTTCTGATCATGATCATAAATTAGGAGTTAGAGCTGAGTGTGGTGGCGCACACCTATAATCCCAGGGGCTCGGGAGGCAGAGGCAGGAGGATCGCAAGTTCGAGACCAGAGGCAGTCTGCGTAATTTAGCGAGACCCTGTCTCAAAAAAGTAAAAAAAAAAAGCAAGTGCGAGGCCCTGGTTTCAACCCCCAGTACTGAAAAAAAAATTTAGAAATTTGTTCTGGGTCACTTTATTACTTTATGATTTTCTCATTATAAAAGTCAAATCTTTCTCCTCTTGTACTTAGTAAAAAGGATGTACTGTATTATTGGAAGGGGCTGTTATTTTCTAAATAATACCAAGTGTGGGAAAGCATTCTAAAAAAGTATGAACTATGCTATGTGTATGTATGCTCAGGGTAATTCCTAACTCACTGCCCCAAATTTGTTGCTGCAGCCAGATCCTAATATCTAATTTTGTTTTATAGTTTTTATGGTACAGAAAACTGAAAAAGTGATATTATTTTAATCTGTTGAATAGCCACAAAACATTAAGCTTCAGAAAGTTTTACCTCTATGTTCAAGCAACTGCTTTTCTCAAAATTTAATTTTCAAGTCATATTCATTTACACAAGTTTTCAATCAAATAACTTACTGATACCACTATTTATCCATTTCTCTGACTCTCCAAAGTCTATATGTCCATATTGTTGTTGTTGGGCACCATCGGATTGAGTCTGACTCACAGTGACCCTGTGTACAACAGAACAAAACACTCCCTGACACTGTGCCTGCTCTGTACACCATGACAGTGCTTCTCTGCTATTCATAGGGTTTTCAGTGGCTGATTGTTTTGGGAGTGGGCTGCCAGGTCCTTCTCCTGTTTTTGCGGTGCTAAGCATCAAACTTAGGGTCTCAGGGAGCACACAGCAAGTGCTCTACCAACTGAGCTAAAACCCAGCCCATGTCCTTATTAAAACATGCCTTTTTAAGCAGAAGCCAGATCTACTCCTCTTTCCGTTAACTTCTTTAAGCCCTGTGTGTTTATGGAAGTGTTACGGATTATTTTCCCCCAGACCAATTTCTCCATAAGAGCAGTCGACAAAGTAACAACCGACATGGCAGCAGTACCTTGACGGAGTGATTATGGAAGTCCGTGACAATGATCTCATTATTGCTATTGACAGCTGCAAAGTGGGGGCCTGCAATAAAGATGGAAAAAGATGTGATGGCTACAACAACAAAAGTGAACAGAACGTAGCAGTTAGGGTAACCAAAGACGGTGCATTTACTTCCCTATTTACAAAGGAGCCCAGAGTTAGAGAGCTGGTCCTTGGAAGATCATCCTGCCAGACCTCTGACTCCAGCTCCCTGGGCTCCTACATTATTGTACCCCGACTCCTCCCAAATCAAGCTCAGAGTTCTAGCAAGGGGGCGAGCAGGGGGCATGAGTTCGTTCGCTGCACCACCGTCTGAAAGTCACAGCCGGAGCGCCTCTCAGTGTGTCCGTCTTTTTCAGGCCCTCAGCGCCTACTGAGAAAAGACAGTGGCAACTCTCAGTACTGGGAAAGAGGCTCCAGGATGGAATTTGTTCATAAAAAACTGAGCGGAAAAGACACACTATCACTCTAGGTGACATTCAGAACCTGGCAGGACAAAGAGCTAGAGACTGGGCGCAAGGAGAAATTATGCAGGTTAATGTTAAACGCCCAAAGCATCCTTTCTGAAAGAAAACGCACGAGCTGTACTCAGCCTCTTCCTGCAGATATGAAAATCGAAGTAAGCTTGCGATGACAAAGTGGCACACCAAACAGTAAGAGACTGCCCTTCCTGCTCTCAGCAAGTTTCCAAACTCGTGGCCTCCAATGATAACCTAGAGAGGTGGACTAAGTTGCCATCCAGAGGCTCTTTAAAGCTGTAGCTGTAGGAGACAGGAGTTCCTCCATTGTTCCTCAACACCTCAATTGTAAATACCTTTTGTTTTAAAATGTACTGTTTTACTTCATACGCATATTTGAAGATGAGATTTTGGTACTGCAAACCACCACCCATAAAATGGATTGCAATTCAACCAACTGCCTGCGAAATTACCCAGAAGCCTCTGCTGCGCTTTTGCTTGGCTCCCATCCCCAGGGTCTTTCCCAAAGCCAGCAGACACGCTGGGCCCGTGAGGTCTTCCACAGGCGCTGACATGCAAACAGCAGAAAGGGGGTTTACGGATCACCATCGAGTGTACCTGCAAACTGCCTGTCCCCATTTCCTCGGCTGCCAAACCTGGTGACTATTTTCCCATTTGGCTGGAAGATGAACACGCAGCACGCCTTGTTGTCCACCACGATGATGTGCCCGTTGCGGTCCACGGAAACGCCTTTGGGCCCCATCAGCTTTCCCGACCCGATCTTCGTCTGCGAGAAGCAAGAACAGAAAAGGAGCAGAGATGTCAGAGTTTAAAACACGACAGAACACAAAGCGAGGTATCAGTTCAAGTAAACGTCTACCCAAATATTCAGACTGGCGTGCCCAGCTACTCATGTATCAGAACGACCTGGTGTCCTGGAAAATTGTTGCGTTGTTAGGTGCCATCGAGTCGGTATCCGACTCATAGCGACCCTCATAGGGTTTTCAATGGCTGACTGTTTTGGGATTGCCTTGGGAGTGGATTGCCAGGCCCTTCTCCTATTTTTGCAGTGCTGGGAATAGTACTCGGGACCTCAGAGACTGCAGCGCAGCGCTCCACCAACTGAGCTACATCCCAGCCCCCCTGGAAAGCTGCATTTGTCGTGTCCATGATCTGCTATGGGTGACCCAAAATCTTTTATTTACTTCTTTAGGCATTGCTTAGGGATTGAAGCCAGGGCCTGGCATATACTTCACAAGTGCTCTACCACTGAGCTGCACCCCTACACAGTTTTTTACTTTTAATCTTGAGTCAGGGTCTCACTAAGTTACACAGGTTGCCTTTGGCCTTGAATCTGTGATCCTCCTGCCTCTGCCTCCCGAGTCGCTGGCATTGCAGGCGTGAGCCACCACGCCTGTCAAAAAGTCTTATTTTTAAAAGAGATGAGATCACTAACAAAATCTTCTAGAATCTCCTAGACTGGGAGCACAGTGCCCTTGTAAGGAGGCAGTGTGGTTTAGTGAAAGATCACTGGCTCAAGAGTCAGTCTTGTCCTTGTAGCTTGCTTTGAGCACACCCCACAACGCACACCTTTAATTCCTTTAATCTTCAGATTTCTTACATATTAAAAATTGCCCCCAAACACCCAAACTTAATAATGTCTAATGCTATTTTTGGAAGATGTAGTAAGTAAAATAATGTAGGTAAAGGGTTTCATATGGAGTCAAGCAACAGTAAGCAGTCACTAAAAGGAAACCCTCATTTCAATATTATTGGTTTCAGTATTATATGTCATTATTGGTATCAAAAGTGCAGGCACTGCCACTGAACTTTACTAGAATTAAGTTCTGTATGGGTGGAAGTCATGTCTTTTTTATCCACCATGTGCCTCTTGGTGCATAATTAGTACTCAACAAAAATATCTACTGACTATATTAATTTAAAAAAACCTAGCATCACTAAAAGGCAATCATGATGATGAAATGCTTCCATTTTTTCACAGTATTTTGGAAGGGGAGAAAAGCATTAGATTTCTACCAAATGTATACCATAAGCATTTTATTTTATCATTTTTTATGATTTTTATTGCTAAATTTTTAAATTGGTATACAAATGAGGGGGTTTCATTATGACATTTCCACTCACACATATCATTATACATTGCTCATGTTCACCCTCCCTTAGCCTCTCATGTCTCCTTCCCCCCTTCTGCTGATCCTCTTCATCCTCACAAATGGTCCCCTTTCTGTTTGCAACCACTAGTAGTGCAAGAAAGAAAGAAAGAGAGAGAGAGAAAGAAGGAAAGAATGAAAAGATGTATGTAGTTTATATGCAAATTCTACACCATTTTATATGAGCAACTTCAGCATCTTCAGATTTTGGTATCCAAGACGGGATCCTGGAACACAGTTGCCATGGATACCAAATGTTGTGGTTGGGATATGAAATGTCCTCCAAAGGCTCACGCGTGGAAGGCTTGGTCCCACGTGCAGTGTTTAGAGATGAGGCTTTGGGAAGTGACTGGGTCGTCAGGGCTCATCAATGGACTAATCCATTGATGGAGTCATAACCGAATGGACTTTTGGGAGGCGGTAGACACTGTGGAAGGCAGGGCCTCCCTGGAGGAAGAGGTCACTGAGGGTGTGCTTTCAAAGGGCACATGTCATCCCTGGTTTCTTCCAACTGTGTCTTTCTATTTCCAGGTTTGGGGAAGTGAGCAGCTTTGTTCCACCCCTCGCTCCCTACACTGATGCTCTGCCTCCCCATGGCCCAGAGCCAGGGATCCAACCAACCTTGCATTGAAACATCTGAAACCATGAGACAAATGAATCTTTCCTCGTTTTAAGTTGCTTTTATCAGGCGTTTTACAACAGTGACAAAATGTCTAGCACGCCAAGGGACAACTATACTTCTGGAAGGAAATGTGAGAAACCAAATGGCATCTGTATCTTAGAGAGTGGTAATCGTGGTGGCAACAGAAACTCTTACTGTGCATTTTGTATTTTTCTGTGGGCATATTTTAAAAGCCTATTTGCATGTATTTCTTTTTAAATTAAAAATTAACCTCCCCAAATTCCATTCTCATCGGTTCTGCTTTAGAATTCTCATTTTCTCTCTCCCTGTTAGCACTGACTGTTAGGAATATAGTGTAAGCCACATATGAATTATCAACTCAGTGTAAGAGCTTCCTTGTGGTGGGGATTCAGACATGGTATGGTCCTTTATCTTTCTATGTTTATAAATGGCTGAGAGTTAGATTTGTCCTCGTTAGACCAAGGGGACACACTTACTTTGAAAGGAAACAATGTTTCCCTTGGCAAGGGAGTCTATTGTTAAAATCTGATTCTGATCCTGCAATCTAGCCCAAAGATCAAAGAGGCTACAACATAATGGCATGTAAAGACACAGCGTGCGCTCTTTCATGTCTGAGTGGATGGTATGTCCACAGAGATCAAAAGAAGAGCTGGCACTCTGATTATTATTACTGAAGTTATTACTACTTAACACTATGAACACCAGTAGTTACTGAGAATGACTCAACCATATAATCCCGCATGGATAGTTACCTAGAATAAAAGCAAAATAAAGGACTGCCTCTGTTCTCTCACGCAATCACAACTAGGGCACAGCCAGAGGAACAGCTCAAATGTTGGATCAACACTTCTTTTTCTTCCATCTCCCATCATCACCCCTAGTTTAGTTACACTGGATTCTACCAAGTGAAATAAGAATCACTGCATTTGGTCTGCCATGATTCCCATGTGAGAACAGTAAAAACAACAACAACAACAACAACAACAACTACACCTATTTTAAACCGTTTGGAATGGTTAGAGGACTAAACTCAGCAAATAAGTTCTTACATTGAACAGGAAAGAGATGAGATATTTCAGAATAAAGTAGCCAAAGTGGCCACCGCATTTGCTCTGAGCATGAAAACCTCCCAGATGGGCTGGGAAATAGAAGCCATGAGGGAAGATGAAAAGGAAAAAAGTACAGGAGGAAGAGAGAAATGAAAATTGGCTAAGAATTGGTGAATAAAAGAAAGAAAAGAAGATAAGATGTTAGATCTCTGAAAGGCAGTGTGGTTTAGTGAAAGATCACTGGCTCAAGAGTCAGTCTTGCACTTGTAGCTTGCTTTGAGCACATCCCACAGACTGTTAGAAATAAATACAAAGACGGTACATTTGTTAAAGGTACGTCTTTCACCCATTTGAATTTATTGTCATACCAAAGAAAAAAGTATGACTCTCTTGGTGTGGAGTTGTAGGTTTAACACTTAGATGAGCCATGTTTACAGCACTAAAGTGTTTTTGTGTGCTATATCCTCTTTCTTTTGGGTTCTAATTCACATCTATCATTAAAAAAGGCATCATTGCCAGGCACGGTGGTACTGGTGGCACACCCCTGTAATCCCAAAGACTCAGGAAGCTGAGTCAGGAGGATCATGAGTTTGAGGCCAGAGGCAGCATGAGCCACTTAGTGAGACCCTGTCTCAAAATAAAAAATAAGAAAGGGGCTGGGTTGCAGCTCAGTGGTAGAGCAGTTGCCTCACATGTCCAAGGCCCTGGGTCCAACCCCTCATTACTTCAGGGAGGGCAGTGGAAAGGGTGATGTTAGGGGCCGTGGAGTTGAGTCCGACTCATAGCGACCCTATGTATAACAGACAAAACACTACCCAACATTGTGCCATGCCCAGCTCTATGCTAGTGCTTCTCTGTTCTTCACAGGGTTTTCAGTGGCTGATTATTTCAGAAGTGGGCTGCCAGGTCCTCCTCCCAAGCCTGCAGCACCTGGTGTTCCCAGGCGGTCTCCTATCCAAGGACCCCACTTAGCTTCTGAGATCTGATGAGATGGGCTGCCAAGGTGGTAGGGCACATCCACCTTCCCAATCCTCTAGGGGGCATGAGTGAGCTTTGGTGTGTATTCTAATCCCACCAATGGTATTCCATGTTTAAGACTCCAGTTCTTCCAAGGAGAGTGTGTCTTATAGGTAGACTATTGAACCCCTGAATATAAAATGCTTGATCCAGGGAACCCTTCTCTCTTTGATATCGAACTCCTCCTCCATATGTAATACCTATTTTGGTATTAGCTACTGAATGTATAGACAGATCATGATTTTTCTAGAGTCTGAAACGGGAACAGGTAGGTTGCTTCCACATTGGATGAATACTTTTGAGACGTCACAGAATAGTTGATTTTTGTTTGTTGTTGTTCTTCTGGTTCTTGGGGTTGAACCCAGGGCCTCGTGCTTGCATGCTCTGCAAGTGCTGGATCACTGAGCTGCACTCCTGGACCAATTTTTTTTTTTTTTTACTTTTTGAGACAGGGTCTCGCTAAGTTACACAGACTGCCTCTGGTCTTGAACTTGCGATCCTCCTGCCTCCGCCTCCCGAGCCACTGTGATTACAGGTGTGCGCCACCGTACCCGGTGCAGAATAGTTTTCATTGCATTCACACTAGTCGTATTTGGGTACATCTCGCCTCAGATACACCATAAAAACACGGAAGGGGAGGAAGTTGAAGACGCAGAAAGGCAAGAGAGCTCTCTGAATACTTGACTATTATAGGCAGCCATCACATTTCTAGTGGAACAAAAAAGTTAAAGGGCCACTGAAGACTTACATCTGTCACTAGGTAAATAAAAATGGCAGACTTTTAACCTGAAGGTTAGCTCTGTAAGCAACTCATTGCCTAAAAACCGAAAGGTGACCACAGTCATCTAAGGACTTTAAAAAGGAAAATACACATTCTTCTCGATCAGAGACCAATGAGTGAACTTCTTCATTCAGGAGTCCAGAACTGGTTATAAAGCATGGCAGCTCCAACCTCCAGCTGAGGAAGTGATGCCCTCCAGGCACCCACGCCAGGTCCCGAATCCCAAGTCATAGCTGCTCAAAGAGACTTCCTTTTCGGATGGGGATATGAAAAGCATGGAAAAGACGCCTATTTCTTAGACGCCTATTTTGTATGAGGCACATATAAACTACAGAAATAAAATCTCACTTAGTTTTTAGTTTTTAATCAAATCCTATGATGTTGTTATTGTTGTTAGGTGCCATCTAGTCGGTGTCCGACTCATAGCCACCCTGCGTACAACAGGCGAAACACTATTGTCAGTGGTTCTCTGCTGTTCATAGGGTTTTCAATGGTTTTTGGGAGTTTTGGGGAGTGGGTTCCTAGGTCCTTCTCCCAAAATCCTATGGTATAGTTTTTTTTTCAGGACTTGGGGTTTGAGCCCAGGGCCTCACACATGCTTTGCAAGCCCTCTACCAACTGAGATGCACCCTCAGCCCATTTTTTACTTTTTATTTTGTGTCAGGGTCTCACTAAATTATGCAGGCTGCCTCTGGCCTTGAACCTGTGATCCTCCTGCCTCAGCCTCCTGAGATGCTGGGATTATAGGCATGTGCTACTGCACCTGGCCTATATTACATTCTTTAATGCTATGTTTTTACATTGTACCAACTAGTTTATGAATGACTAGGGGCTGATAGTGAAGGAAGAATTGGAAGATACCTTGAAGGAATTAGCGAAACACAAGGATCCAGGAATTGATGGAATACCAATAGAGGTATTTCCCCAAGAAAGGAGATGCAACCAAATGTGGAAACTATCCAATGATATCATTAATATCACATGCAAGTAAAATTGCTAGAGATAATTCAAAAGCAACTGCAGCAGTATATAGACAGGGAACTGCCAGAAAATCAAGCCAGATTCAGAAGAGGGCATAGGACCAGGGACATCTTTGCTGATATCAGATGGATATTAGCTGAAAGCAGAGAATACCAGACACATGTCTATCCACATTGTGTCAAATATGGAAAGGCATTTGACTGTATGGATCCTAACAAATTATGAATAACACTGTGAAGAATGGGAATACCAGAGGACGTAATTGTACTCATGAGGAATTTGCACATGGACCAGAAGGCAGATGTTCAAACAGAGCAAAGAAACACTGCCTGGTTTAAAGTCAAGAAAAGTGAACATCAGGGCTGTATCCTTTCACCGTACCTCTTCAATCTCTATGCTGAGCAAATAATCCAAGAAGCTGGATTTTATGAAGAAGAATGCAGCATCAGAATTGGGGGAAGCTCATTCACAACCCGCATTATGCAGATGATACAACTCTGCTTGCTGAAAGTGAACAGGATTTGCATCATTGACTGATGAAAATCAAAGAACTCAGCCTTCAGTGTGGGTTGCAACTCAACATCAACAAAACAAAAATCCTTATAACTGGGTCAGTATGCAACTTCATAATAAATGGAAAAAAGATTTTGCTTTATTTGGTTCTACACTCAACACCCACACACAGCAGTCAAGAAATCAAAAGATGCGTTGCATTGGGAAAAGTTGTGGCTAATGATCTCTTTAAAGTGTTAAAAAGTAAAGCTGCCACAATGAAGACAAAGGTGTGAGTGACTCATGCTACGGTATTTTCAGTCACATCATGTGGTTGTAAAAGCTGGGCACTGGGTAAGGGAGGCAGGAGAAAAATTGATGCTTTTGAGTTGTGGTGCTGGAGATGAATGTTGAGTGTACCATGGACTGCCAAAAGAACAAGAGATCTGTCCTAGAAGAAGTGCAACCAGGGTGCTCCTTGGAAGCAAGGATGGCTAGACTGCATCTTATGCATGTTGGACATGAGGTCAAGAGTGACCAATCCCTGGAGAAGGACATCATGTTTGGGAGAGAGGCAGGTCAACCAAAGAAGGAAAACCGTCAATGAGATGGATTGACACAGTGTCTACAACAACGGGCTTAGACATAAGTAAGACTATGTCCCTGGCACAGAATCAGGGAATGTTTCATTCTGTTGTACATAGGGTCACCATGAGTTGGATCTGACTTTACGGCATCTAACAACAATAACGGACTGATACGAATTGCTCCTTGCCCTTTATTATGTATAATTGTTTTCCCACAGGGCCTGCATATTTTTGAAAAAGTGAGAACTCCATCTTATAATTCTGTTTCTCCAGTGTCATGTTACAGCCATGAAAAAGTAGAAGCCACTTCAAAAGTGACAACCTGTAGGTTAATTTGTAAATGATAAACGGTTTCTTCACAACTCTTTTCAGAAGATTGTTGTTTTTACCGAATTGAAGTAGTGAGAGTTTTCTTCTATATCTGATGGTTAAAAACAGAGAAACAAGCAACCAATTGCTTTACAAAACAAAGCCGCATTTAGGATATATGTGAACAGGTTTGTAAGATTATCCTTTGTTACTCCCGCTTCATGACTTAGCTGGCAAGATGTCCTTGCGCATGAGGAGTTGCTGAATACTAGGCTGCATTTCGAAAAAGAAACGCTATCTCACCCTGTAGTTCTTATTCCTTCTCTCTGCTGTTTAGTGCCAAGTGATAGGTGATCTCACCTTAAACTTCCCGTCTGAAGAGAAAATGCTAACCCACTTGTTGTCATAGTCAGCAATGATAATGTCCCCGCTGGGGTGCACAGCCACCCCCGTGGGTCGCTGCAGCTGCCCGGGAGAGCGGCCTCGGATGCCAAAACGACTTTTAAACTGGCCGTCGTTGGAAAATATCTGCAAAACAAATTCACGTTCATTGGAATGTGAACCAGCACAGAAATTACAGAGGGAGAAAAGAGCCATATGTAGACGACAGGTCAGAACATGCCAACTCTACTTAAGAAAGGTCTGTGGACACGGTGACCTCTCTCCTTGCACCACGCTGTAAGTCTAAAGTAGGAAAATATGAAACTACATCTATTTGATCAGTGTAAGTTAAAGTTAAGGTTATCAGTGTTATAAGTAAGTGTTATAAGTTATAAGTAAGTTAAAGTTATCAGTGTTATAAGTAAGCGTTATAAGTTATAAATAAGTTAAAGTCATCAGTGTTATAAGTAAGTGTTATAAGTTATAAGTAAGTTAAAGTCATCAGTGTTATAAGTAAGTGTTATAACTTATAAGTAAGTTAAGGTTATCAGTGTTATAAGTAAGTGTTATAAGTTATAAGTAAGTTAAAGTCATCAGTGTTATAAGTAAGCGTTATAAGTTATAAGTAAGTTAAAGTCATCAGTGTTATAAGTAAGCGTTATAAGTTATAAGTAAGTTAAAGTCATCAGTGTTATAAGTAAGCGTTATAAGTTATAAGTAAGTTAAGGTTATCAGTGTTATAAGTAAGCGTTATAAGTTATAAGTAAGTTAAAGTCATCAGTGTTATAAGTAAGTGTTATAAGTTATAAGTAAGTTAAGGTCATCAGTGTTATAAGTAAGTGTTATAAGTTATAAGTAAGTTAAAGTCATCAGTGTTATAAGTAAGTGTTATAAGTTAAGGTCATCAGTGTTATAAGTAAGTGTTATAAGTTATAAGTTAAGGTCATCAGTGTTATGAGTAAGTGTTATAAGTTAAGGTCATCAGTGTTATAAGTAAGTGTTATAAGTTAAGGTCATCAGTGTTATAAGTAAGTGTTGTAAGTCATAAGTAAGTTAAGGTCATCAGTGTAAAGTTCAAGATCTATACATTGCGGCAATACCTGCACACACTGGTTGTTACTGTCTGCAATCAGTATCTTTCCGCTGGTAGATGCTGCCACTCCCTGAAGATTTGTAAACTCTCCTTTATTTCTTCCTTTGGTACCTAAAAATAAATGATAGAAGCACAGAAATTAAGCACTAGAGAATTGGATTTCTCATTTTCAGCAAAAGAAGAATTCAAGAGTCCATATGCCTCCTGAGAATGAATTGTTTTTTTCTTTCTTTTCTTTTTTTTTTTTTTTTTTCCTTTAATCTCAGTGCTGGGAGTTGAGCCCAGGGCCTTGTGTGCGCCAAGAAAGCATTCTACTGAGCTACATCCCCAGTCTATGCATTGCTTTTTAAATAAATAATTAATTATGCTGTACTTGGGGGGGGGGAGTTGAACCCAGGGCCTCGCATATACTTTACAAGTGCTCTACCACTGGGCTGCACCCCTAGCCCATTTTTTATTTTTTATTTTGAGTCAGGGTCTTGCTAAATTTCACAGGCTGCCTCTGGCCTTGAACTTGAGTCACTGGGATTACAGGCTTGCACCACTGAGCCTGGCTTACATATACTTTTTAAAGACAACCCTCCCTCATGACTTAACCCCTCTGCTGCTGAATTCTCTTTCAAACCAATAAAGTCTTCGCTAAGTCACTTTCTTTAGCAGATGCTAATCTTTTATTAATCTATAGCTGCGTATTAATGATTAAAATCTACTTAGATTTCACAGACGTAATAATAAAAGCTGATATTCTAATCAAGGAGATGGAACAGGAGAGGGGCCCTGTTTTAGGGTTTTGCCAAAACTCCATCATCTTACTAAGTAGCTCTTAGGAAAAACCTGGACAAAAACCAGGGTGGCTCCCTGCCCAGGGTGCTTGCTGGCTCCCTTTCCTGTTGCTACTCACCGTCCTGCAGAAAGAAAGTTGCCTTGCGCAAATAAAAAGAAAGAAAGAAAAAAGACCAAACCTGGACATGTGACTTTCAGAACACTTAACAAACCCTAAGGCCACAGATGTCATAAAAGTGCAGGGTGATTTTCACTTACTGAACCTACGTAGGCATTATTTCCTAAGACTGAGGACCTCATTAGCTATGTATTCTTCCTGAAACTATAAAAAAAGAAAAGAAAAATCCCAGTAGGGTGTTTACTAAGTTAAATAAATAAGAAAGGTTAGACAGAATTAATTAGTCCAAAGAAATATTGTCATCCATCTTTATTGTTGTTGTTGTTGTTAGGTGCCGTCGAGTCGAGTTTGACCCATAGTGACCCTCATAGGGTTTTCAATGGCTGTTTTGGATTGCCTTGGGAGTGGATTGCCGTGTCCTTCTCCCATTTTGAGGTGCTGGGAATCGAACTCAGGACCTCAGAGACTGCAGAGCAGTGCTCTACCAACTGAGCTAAATCCCAGCTCGCCCATCTTTATTAGACTGGTTTTTGTTTTGTTCTGTGTTGGTCGGGGGAAGGTGGACAGGCTCTCTCTAAGTAGCCCAGGCTGGGCTCAAACTTGCAAGGCAACTCCTGAGTGCTGGGATAACAGGTGTGCAGCACCACACCAAGACTATTCGACTCTTTTGAAAGGGACAGATGAGACAGAAGGAAGAAAAGGAACAGCATCTACAAGGTGGCTATTACCTGGTTTTGTTTCAAAAGAACTTTATGTAACTTATTCAGATAAGGTTATATGAGCATTCATGTGTGGACACAGAGTAAACTTTGTTCAAAAATGACCGAGAAAGTGGTTTAAATTTTAATCTTCGACAGAGAAAACCAGAGCCAGGCACTGCAGCACACACCTAAAATCCCAGTGGCTGGGGAGGCTGAGGCAAGAGGACTGCCCAGTGTGAGGCCAGAGGCAGCCTGTGCAGCTTAGCAAGACCCTATCTCCAAAGAAAAAATTAAAAATGGCTGGGGTGCCGCTCAGAGGTTCAGCATGTGTGAGGTTCCAGGTTCAACTATAGAGTATTGTAAAAAAAAAAAAAAAAAAAAAAAAAAGCCATTTCCTATTTTGTTTTTAGACGTCAGAGCAGTGCCTCAGGAAAAAGAGTAGACAGATAGGCTGCAGGGGCTGACATCACACATGCTGAAGCACTGCCTGAACTCAGAACAGCTCTATCAATAGCAATTCTGCTGCTGGAATAATCTCAGATTGCCTGGTTCTCCCCAGACCCACCTGGCTGTCATTTTATTGAAGTCACAGACCCCATCAGATTGACTCACACCTTCTGTGTCTCCTCCACTGTCAGTGCCATGGAAGAAAAATGTGAGGTCTGGATCCTCAAAGAGCAACGGCCATGTTGTGAAGGAAACGGCTATTTTATCTCAAATCAGAAGAGAGGATTTTTTTTTTTTTCGGTACTGGGGGTTGAACCCAGGGCCTCGCGCCTGCATGCTCTGCAAGTGCTGGACCACTGAGCTGTGCCCCCAGCCCATTTTTTTTTTTACTTTTTGAAACAGGGTCTTGATAAGTTACACAGACTGCCTCTGGTCTTGAACTTGCGATTCTCCCTCCTCCGCCTCCCAAGCCGCTAGGATGACAGGTGTGTGCCACTGTGCCCAGTGCTAGAAGAGAGGATCTTTTACACATGAATTTTACACACAGGATCCCTATCATATGCACGAACATGATTTCAGGGGAGATACATTAAATATGGGGCTGGGATTTAGCTCAGTTGGTAGAGCGCCACTCTGCAGTCTCTGAGGTCCTGAGTTTGATTCCCAGCACCGCAAAAATGGGAGAAGGACGTGGCAACCCACTCCCAAGGCAATCCCGAAACAGTCAGCCACTGAAAACCCTATGGGGGTTACTATGAGTAGGACACAACTCAACAGCCCCTAACAACAACAACAACGTTAAATACGCTGGGCTGGAACTGGGCAGTGGCACATACGTGGTTCCAGCTCTGCAGGAGGCAGAGGCATGAGGATCGCTTGAGCACAGGGTTTGAGGCCAGCCTGGGCAGCACAATGAGAGCCCACCTCAAAATAAATGAATAAATAAGCATGGTGTGGCATCTGGTGTTAGGGGGCAGAGGAAGGGATGCTTGTCCCTTTAAAGAGTCATGTACTAATGTGGTGTCCGTTTTGTACTAATATGGTGTCCGTTTCTGGTCATTTCTTCTAATATTTGAGTAACAATTGAACCACAGCAAAGCTGAAGGACCAGAAGAAGAATCAGTCCTACAATGTCCCATTTATAAATACTTGTCAAAAGGGTCAAGGCCTGTTAAGAATAAAAATCCAATTCATCAAAAACATATCATAAACCAGGCATAGTGGCTCACACCTATGACCCCGGCACTTGGGAGGCTGAGACAGGAGGATTGTGAGTTTGAGGCCAGCCTGGGCTATCTCCTGAGACCCGGTCTCAAACAAACAAATAAAACAAATGAATAAGAGGAGGAGGAGGAGGAGGAGGAAGAGGAGGAGGAGGAGGAGGAGGGAGAAGAAAAAGAAGAGGAGGAGGAAGAGGAAGAGGAGGAGGAGGAAGAGGAGGAGGAATAGGAGGAGGAGGAAAAGGAGGAGGAGGAAGAGGAGGAGGAGGAGGAGGGGGAGAAGAAGAAGAAGAGGAGGAGTAGGAGGAAGAGGAGGAAGAGGAGGAGGAGGAAGAGGAGGAGGACGAGGAGGAAGAGGAAAAGGAGGAGGAGGAAGAGGAGGAGGAGGAGGAGGAGGAGGAAGAGGAGGAGGAGGAGGAAAAAGCAAAGAATAAAATTGATAAACAAAAGCATGGAATTTAGCCAGATGAGTAACTGAGAACCAATTAGAAAGCAAGAATCTTGCCACTGGGATTGGAACATAAACATAAATGTGACTGTACAAGGAAACCCAGCCTGTGGAGAGTCTTGCTTACATAAAGTTGCAAGGACACTCGTGGCTTAGAGGGCATACAGGTAGGGGAAAGAAATACTGAATACAAGGGGAGAGGGTAGCTGAAACCGGGGTGCACGCCTGTCACAGAGACTCAGGAGGCAGAGGCAGGAGGATCGTGAACTCAAGGCCACTAGCAGCCTCTGTAACTTAGAAAGAGCCTTTCTCAGAATTAAAAATTAAAAAGGGGGTGATGTGCAGCTCAGTGGTAAGGCACTTGCCCAGCATGCGCAGTGCCCTGAATTCAACCCCCTCAGAACTAGGAGAAAAAGAAAACAAAAAAGGGAGAGATGAGGCTGAAAAGTCCTCTGAGCAGCGTGGATGAACAGGATTCGCTGTCCTTCTGGTCCAGACAGGGACAAAAATTGCCTGTGGCTCCCCTTCATTTAACCTTTTATCTACTCTGGTAAGGACAACGGCCACGCAGAGAGCAGCAGAGGATGGAAGGAAAGGAGAGGGGAAATGGAGGAAATAGTGTTCGAAGTTAAGGGGTCCCTGAAAGACCCATTCTCCTCCTGGAAATATGAAAGTGCTGCTGGAAGAGGGAAACTATGAGCAAAAACCACGAAGACATTTTTGTGCTTCGCACAGGAAATAAACACACATTTCTGAGCACGTGGAGAATCGAGGAATGGTCGCCTCTGGGGGTGGCAGACAGGAGCCGGACCACGGTGGTAGCATTTAGACCAGCAGCAGGAGGACGCTATGTCCACTTGAACGAGAGAGGCCCAGTGGCAGCCAGTGCCGCGTCTGCAGAGCGGGGCGACCACAGTGTAGAAGAAGCCACTGCTGGAAGAGACTCCGCAGCCTAAGAGCCGCAAGAGCAGGGAGCGGCTCCGTCCTCCGTCTCAAGCTAACCGCGGCGTGGGTCTGTGCCGCGCTGACAAAGGGAAGGACGTCTGCTAGTCTAATGTCGCTTATATGTTCTCAAGCGAGGCTAGATGAAACAGAAGTTGCCACTCTCATTCCACAACATCTGTTTTTAGAAATCTTTTTCTTGCCAGGCGCGGTGGTGGACACTTGTAGTCCCAGCAACTCGGGAGGCAGAGGCAAAAGGACGGCGGGTTCGAGGCCAGAGGCAGCCGGTGGTCATTTAGCGAGAGCCTGCCTCAAGATAAAACGTAAAAAATGAGCTGGGAGTGCAGCTCCGTGGTAGAGGGCATGCAAAAAAGCACGAGGGAGGCCCTGGGTTCAGCTCCCAGTACTGCAAAAACAACAACAATCAAAACAAAACAAAACAAAACAAACAACTACAACTTCCTTTCTCTTTCCTTCCTACAGCCCCACCGCCCTGCCCTCACCCTGCAACTCTTAATGGCATCTCTTGTCTCAGTGACTGCCCATTATATATTTTTTTTCCCTTATGTTTGAACTCACAACAGGATCACAATACTACCTCTGAAGATTAAAGGTCACCCTCAGCACATTGTTACACAGTAATAACTGATGCTTTTTTTTTTTTTTTTTTTTTACTAATACTGTGCCAGAACGTTCCAGTGTCTTAAAGTGTCTTGTGGTGACAATAACATAAATTGAAATTCCAGAAGTTAGAAATGATTTGGGGTAGTGCTTTACTTTTCCAGCTTTTTGGCAAATTCTATTTTGTCTACAGAAAAGTCTCCCTTTAATCTCTAATGTATTCTAAATGTATAATGAAAACGGGTTCTTTCATAACAAATATAACACAAAACATATGTAGCACTTACAAAGTCTCTTCCTGTTTACTGTGATATAAAAGATTTCATTTGATAGTTATCAATTGGCTAGTAAAATGAATAACATGAATTTTATTTTTCATTTTGTGTGTGCTGGGGATCAAACCCAGGGCCTCACATATGCCAGGCAAGCACCCGACCACTGAGCTATACCCCAAACCCAGTAACATGAATTTTAAAAGTAATTATAAACAACAACAAAAAATTTTTTGGCGGTGCCTGGGGGTTGAACCCAGGACCTCACGCATACTTTGCAAGTGCTCTACCACGGGGCTGCATCCCGAACCCCACCCCCCTTTTTTTATCTTGAGACAGGGTCTTGCTAAGTTACACAGGCTACCTCTGTTCTCAAACCTGCAATCCTCCTGCCTCTGCCTTCTGCGTTTCGGGGATTACATGCATGAGCCACCGCAGTGGTAGCTACTTTTTTTTTTCTTTCAGTATTGAGGGGTTGAACCCAGGGCCTTGCGCATGCTACACAAGTACTTTACTGAGCTATATCCCCAGCAAGTACAAATAATTTGGCAATAATCCCATAAAATAATTTAAATATTTCTTGGATGTTAAACTGGCCTATAAAGCACAAAATGAATTTTCAAACTAGGAACTCCTCGCCCATGCTCATCCTGGCCACTTCCATCCCTGTCACAAGGTTATAGAAATAAGGGGAGCCCTTCGATGGAAACAGGGGAACCAAAAAAACGCAGATTTCCTCTCACTTCCCATTCCAATGTAATGTGAAAATTAATGCTAAATAAAGCAAGAATTTCTTCAGTACTGGGGATTGAACCCGGAGCCTTGCAGGTGCAAGGCAAGAAGCAAGATGCTTCAAATGGAATAATCTGACGCGGTGTGACTGAGCGACATGTGCGATCTCATACAAGCAGGTGCTTAGAGTACTTGCTGAGCGAGTGCATGAACGCGTTACTAACGGCCGCTAGTAAATTACAACCCACATTACATTATGAGAAAATGAAATGCTCCGTAGGATTGACAGCGCTTTCATGTACATTCTCTCGCATACTTCCTGCCATAATCCCATGGGTTAGCGGGACAAATGTGACGATTCTTATTTTATACATAAGAAAGTTGAAAACAGACACGTCGTGAAGGTTGTCAGAGACGGGAAAGAATAAAACCTTTTACACACATTGCTTCTTTCTAATTAGACTTTAAACTGCCAGGTTTCAGAAGTGAGGGTAGTTAGCCTTTGGACTCACATGGGTCATATTTTCTCTTAAATTCTTTTAGAAACCTCCATCCCTCACCACACAGTATTTTACCTGTTTAACCACATCCTTCCCTAGACTATAAGCTCCCTGAGGGCAAAAGCAACACTGGTCCTGTTCACTGTTGCCCCCTGTAACACTCGGCTATTGGCTGGATGCATAATGTTCCCCAAAGGCCCACGTATTTTTTTGAAGGCTTGGTTCTAAGATCGTGGCATTATCTTTTTTTTTTTTTTTTTTGGCGGTACTGGGAGTTGAGCCCAGGGCCTGGTGCCTGCATGCTTTGCAAGTGCTGGACCATTGAGCTGCACCCCCAGCCCATTTTTTTACTTTTTGAGACAGGGTCTCGCTAGGTTATGCAGACTGCCTCTGATCTCAAACTTGCGATCCTCCCGCCTCCGCCTCCTGAGCCGCTGGGATTATAGGCATGCGCCACCATGCCCGGCCAGACGGTGGCACTATTTAGAGGTGATGGCACCTGTAGGAGGTGGGCTCTAGTGGGAGGAAGTTAGGTTGTTGAGGGTGTGCCCTTCGAGAGGGTGTAGGAACCGCAGCCCCTCCTCTTCCTCCTCTCTCTTTGCTTCCTTACTGCTATGACGTGAGCATCCTGCTCTACCGCTAGCTCCTGCCAGGATGCGCTGCCCACCCTGGGCCCAAATGCAATGGGGCCAACTGACCAAGGCACTTGTGCAGACAGCCAGGGAATATATGAGGGCCTAGGTGCTCTGAACTGGCAAGTTAGCTGTCACGCTGCAGGCTTCGCCAAGACTGAGCATCAAGTACTAACACAGAGCAGCTCTGCTCAAGGAGGTTCCAAAGTGCTATGGTTTCCTAAGATGTTCTGTGGGCATTTGTTGTTTTTGTTGTTGTTAGGTGCTGTGGAGTCAGTGTCCAACTCATAGCAACCCTGCGTACAACAGGCGAAACCCTACTGTCAGTGCTTCTCTGCTGTTCATAGGGTTTTCAATGGCTGATTGTTTCTTGGGAGTGGGTTGCTGGGTCCTTCTCCCAAGTCTACAGCACCTGGTGTTCCCAGGCGGTCTCCCATCCAGGTACTAACCAGGCACGACCCTGCTTAGCTTCCCAGATCTGACACTGCAGTGGTACAGCTGCAGGCATGGGAAAAATCAGATGGTGAGGAAAGTTTGCAAAGGCTATTTAACCCCTCCCCCACTTGGAGACTCACAATGCACATCAGCAGATTCCAAAGGTTCTAAGAAACCCAGAGATGAAAAAGCGTTTCCTTCTTTTAGCCTAAGGGTTTTTCCAATTCATCTGAACCCCTGGATTACTTTTCCGGTTAAGAGTGTGCAGATCCCACAATGCAGGCCAGGGAGAAACAGGCAGGCTGGGACCGCTTTCTGAAACTAACCAAGACGCAGACTTTTCTCCCCATTAAGAATGATTAGGCCACACCAGGCATGGTGGTGCACGCCTGTAATCTCAGTGGTTGGGGAGGTGGAGGCAGGAGGATCCCAAGTTCAAGACCAGAGGCAGTCTTTATAACTTAGAAAGACCCTGTCTCAAAAAGTAAAAAAAAAAAAAAAAAAAATGGACTGAGGGTGCAACTCAGTGGTCCAGCACTTGCAAAGCATGCAGGCACGAGGCCCTGGGTTCAACTCCTAGTACCACAACACAAAAAAAGAAAAGAATGATTAGGCCCTATGTTGTTTATGTCTAGTTTGCCTTCTACTGAGAAAATATACAGTTAAGAAATACGTAAATAAATAAAAACCAAGAGGCAGCAGGTCAGAGGAGAGAGGGCCCTTTGTGGTCCCAGGTTTCTTGGTTCACTCTGCACTTTCTGGCTCTGTCCACAACCCTGCCCCCACCCCATGCCATTCTCCACCCTCCTTTTCCCTCCTTGAGGCTGTCCTCCTGCTACACACAACTGGTGGCCCCCAAGGCTGGCAGTGACAGAGAGGCATCAAAGCTCTACCCTGGGTCAGGGCCCAGCCACTGCAGGAGCTGGCAGCTGTCACAGAAATCCAAATGGCCCAAGACAATACTCTCTGTCTGTGCACCAGGCAGGAGTCTTCCAAAGACAGTCTCAGGGGGCTGGGGGATGGCCAGCAGTCCCTTTAAATATTCCACATTACAGCTAGGCACAGTAGCGCATGCCTGTAGTCCTAGCAACTTGGGAGGGAGAGGCAGCCTGCGTCACTTTGCAAGGTCCTGTCAAAATAAAAAAGTAAATTAGGCTGGGGGTGCAGCTCAATGCTACAGCACTTGCAAACTACGCAAGTGCAAGGCCTTGAGTTCAACACCCTGGTACTGAAAAAAAAAAATCTAGATTATGAGTACTGGGCTTTTTCTTTTCTTCTTCCTTTTTTTTCTTTTTTCTTTTGGCGGTACTGTGGGGCTGAACCCAAGGCCTCCTATATGCTTTGCAAGCACTTTACCACTGAGCTGCATCCCCAGCCCCTTATTTATTTATTTAGGGTAATGGGAGGTGAACCCAAGGCCTCGCTCTTGCATGCTTTGCAAGTGCTGTACCACTGAGCTGCACCCCCAGCTCCCTTCCCGCCCCCCCTTTCTTTTAACTTTTTGAGACAGGGTCTTGCTAAGTTACACAGACTGCCTCTGGTCTCCAACTTGTGATCCTCCTGCCTCTGCCTCCCAAGTCACTGGGATGACAGGCGTGCGCCACCAGGCCCAGCTCTTTTTAAATTTTTTATCTTGATTCAGGAACTAGCTAAATCGCACAGACTGCCTCTGGCCTGCGATCCTCCTGCCTCTGCCTCCGAGTCACTGGGACGACAGGCGTGCATCACCGTGCCCGCCTGGTTCCAATTTTCTACCATGGATGCGCTATGCTTGCTGCTGAAGATGAGGAGGGGAGGGAGGGCGGACAGGGCAGGAGGAGGAGGGAGCGGTATCTCGGGAGAAGGCCCCCGCCTGAGCTGGCCTAGTAAAAGCCACCCAACACCCCACCCGCGCGGGGGGCAGTGCGTGCCCGGCCTGGCCACCCGTGGGAAGGCCCGGGCGGGGCGGCGCCCCCTCCTCACCCACTCTGAAGATGAGGTCGTCCTCGATGGGGTTCTCTTTCCGCTTCCCGGTGCTGTACATGCTGGCCGGGCGCTTCACCGCCTTCTGCTTGACGTGGCCGCTGCCCGGGGACTTGACGCGCCGCTTCACGCCCTCGGTGGTGGGGGACACGTCGGCCGAGCGGATGACCTTGAGCTTGAAGGGGCTGCCGCGGATGTGCTGGTCGTAGAGGCGCAGCGACAGCGTGAAGTCGCCCTCCTTCTGCACGGTGTACAGGAACTCGTAGGTGCCGTTCTTGTTGTCCAGGATCTCGCCGTCCGCCACGCTGCCGTCGGGGGTGCTGAGCTCGGCCGTCAGGTACGCGTTGCCCGTCTTGCACAGCTCCCCGTCCTTGTCCTTGGTGGTGATGGTGACGGACACGGGCTGCCCGATGACGGCCTGGCGCAGCCCCTCGCCCGTGGCCACGGTCTCCGAGGCCACGGCGCTGGTGGTCAGGACGGCGCCCAGGTTGTGGATGGACTTCTTCAGGCCCTCGGTCTCCACGACGAAGTCCAGCTGGTCGTTCTCGCGCGGGTGCAGCGGGAAGTCCTGGCCGGCCAGCTCGGCCAGCTTCTCGCTCATCTGCTTCTTCACCAGCAGCACCTCGGCCTCCGTGCCGCGGTGCAGCGCCTGCGCCGTGAAGCTGCTGCAGCTCTTGATGCTCTCCTGGCCCTGGAGCAGCGTGTCCAGCTGCGACTGCAGCACCTGCGGGGACACGGGGGGCTGTGAGGGTGGCCTCGGGGCGCAGAGCCTCCTGCCCGGGAGTCGGGCCTGCGCCTGCTCGCGCACGGGGCACCGGCCTTCCACCTAACCCAGGAACGCAATTCCAATGCAAAATCCCACACTGCACTCCTGGCGGCTTGGGCGTGGCCCTGCCTCGTCCCCACACCTGTGCGTCTTAGGTCATGTGTTTGCACAGGGGCCAACAGAAACGTCACCGCCCGGAGCCTGGCCAGCAAGTTCCCACGCCTGACCCCTGAAATACTCATCACCTGGTATCTCTCGGGAACCCTCAAAGCTCCCCCGTCACCCCCTAACAAAGACCAGCAGGCAGCAAACGAGACGTCTCCACGCCTGAGTGCCAGGAGCTTCTCACCCCGGGTTCTGTGGTTTTGGGCACAGAACAGACGTGCAGTGTCGAGCACAGTCGACAGCCTGTGCTCACTGTAAAGTTGACTAACTGGTTCGTGTGGGCGTGTGGGGAATTAAGAGACCAACCCACGTCATAATTAAGGATGGGAGACAATCCAGTTTAACCCTAAATCCTGAGAGCACCCGTGATAGTCGATTTTGCCTTTTGTCAAATTTTAAGTTGATACTTAACCCTTCGCTACTATCCAGGGGTCAACATAGACCCCACTGTGGGTGCCAGACCCAGGGCAGTGCGGCACTCACCTACGCGCAGGTGTGTGCGTGGTGGAGTCACACACAGCAGCACTAGTTAAGGGTTACTAGTTAAGGGATGGGCTGGGATTTAGCTCAGTTGGTAGAGCGCTGCGCTGCAGTCTCTGAGGTCCCGAGTTTAATTCCCAGCACCGCAAAAACGGGAGAAGGACCTGGCAACCCACTCCCAAGGCAATCCCCAAGCAGTCAGCCATTGAAAACCCTACGGGGGTTGCTATGAGTTGGACACCGACTTGACGGCACAACAACAAGAACAAGTTAAGGGATGCTAGTTAAGGTTTAAGGTCACAGGATCATACAGTTTTGCTGAAAACAAGGAAGGGAAGGAAACAAAAACAAAAATTGAACAAGGTGGATATCCCATTAAATAAACACTGCAGCTTACTGTAGGACCGTGACACCCGCGGACCCCTTTGATGCTGTGAGAACGCAGTGAGCCAGTGCTGTAGATGACGCCCGGGGTCCTGGCCCCCACAGGCTGCTGGAGGAAGGCGGAGCCTCACCTTGTGCTTGAGGCCGTAGTTGACCTCCAGCTCCATTAGCAGCACGCTCTTGCGCACGTTCAGAGTCTTCTGCAGCTCATCGAAGGTGGAGTGGATGTCATCCACAATGCTGGCCTTCTGGTTGGTTAGCTGATGAATGATCTCGGAGATGAACTGGAGAGCAGAGTCTATCTCCGGAAGCCTGAGGGACGATCGCCAAAGGTCATCATTTAACACCAACCTGGAAAGGTTCCAGGTTATCCCAACACCCCATTTTGTCAAAATAACAAAACAAAGAACATTTTCCATGCCTTTCATCGTCTTTAAAAAATAATAATGGAAGAACAGCGAGTGAGACTCTCAGGGTCCGTATCTACTATAATCATCTACCCTCAGTCACCCAATTTTAATGATCGGTGGTACGAAAACATGAAGCTCTCTGAAAAGTCATTAAGGCCAAGTAATTCTTGGAGGCAGGGGACTGTCCTGTGCATTGTAGGATGTTTAACAGCACCTTGTCCTCTATCAGATGCCAGCAGTGCACTACACACAGTTGTGACACCAAAAACGCCTGTAGGCATTGCCAAGTGTCCCCTGGCAGGCAGTACCGTCCATGGTTGAGAACCAACCACATAAAACACTTATCCAAACTCAGAGTTCCCAGGACCTTCCTGTAAGTTCTTTTGGTAAGTGTAGAATAACCACCTTTCCTCTCTACTAGTGTTGACTTGAGGGCTGGGGTTTAGCTCAGTTGGTAGAGCGCTGCTCTGCAGTCTCTGAGGCCCTGGGTTCAATCCCCAGCACCGCAAAAACGGGAGAAGGCCGTGGCAAGCCATACCCCAAACAATCAGCCATTGAAAACCCCGGGGGCCCCTCTGAGTTGGACACAACTGGAGGGCACCTAACAAGAACAAAGCGTTGGCTCTCGGTAGGAGATTTTAGTCTTTTGTCTTCAGCTGGTTGGTAATTTCCTCTCTCTGGTCTTTCCATGCACAGCGCAGCAATTCTGATCGTTCATGCCCTTGGCAAAGAAAGAACCAGAAAGCAGGGAAACAGAAAGAAAGGTGGGCATTCAGGGCACAGCATGACAGTGTGGGGCCGGTGGAAAGGAGCGAGGCCCGGCCACCACCACGGGCCTGTCAAGAGCAGCAGCCACTGAGCTCCTCCGAGGGCCTGGTTTCCGGCAGGGATTGGGCAATCCCCTGAGGCGCTGGCCTTTAATCTCCCTAAGAGAGGAAACCCCAAGATGCCAGCCCTGTAACCAAGGGCAGGGGAGAGCGGCACCGTCCACTAGCTCAGGGCTGCCGAGCCTGGTCAGGGGGACCATGGGCGGGTGCACGCGCAGGCCTGGGGCGGGGACACACCTTTTGTTGACCGCGTCCAGCTGGACCTGGAGCGACGCCTTGTGCTGCTCCACCACGTCCTTGAGCGGCACCGTGGGGTGCTCCGCGTGCTCCCCCTCGGTGCACTCGCGACACATGGCGGTCTCGCAGGACTGGCAGTAAAACTCCATCACCTGCGGGCGACACAGAGAGGTTGGGCTGTGCCGCAGGCATGGGGCAGCACAGCGACTCATGGCATCCTCACGGCCAGCCAGGGATGAGGGTATTACCCTGTCCAGCTCCCAGAAACGCAAGAAAAATCATGCACGAGTCTCAGACAGAGGTGGGTCTGACTCCAAAACCGAAACTGGGGCCATAAAGCCAGCTTTTGGTAGCTGGTCCCCAAGGCAGAACTGTGTAGGCCCACGGTTCTCAAATGCTCTGGTCTTGGAGCCTCTCTTGTGCTCTGTGAACTATTGGGGTGCCAAAAGAGTTCTGTGCAAATGGACTATGTCTATACAAATTTGGCATCTTAAAAATTGTAATGGAAAAAATTAAAGCATGTATTAATTTATTAAAGAAACAGCAAGTTCATTCAAATATTAATATGAAGAATATAATTTATGAAAATAACTATTTGCAAAACAAAATTTTGTGAGGAGCATGGCGTCGCCTTTCAGTTTTGTACATCTCTGCAGTGTCTGGCTTAATAGAAGACAGGTGGATTCTCACACTTGCTTTTGCGCCCATTCTGTTGTACACATCATACAGCCTCTGGAAAGTTCCATCAGACTCTTGAAAGAATGAGAGTGAAAAAGACAAGTAATATCTTTGCACCTGCAGCCGTACCACTGTGGTGTCTGACCCTGTCAGGTCTTGGAAGCTAAGCAGGGTCGGGCCTGGTTAGTACTTGGATGGGAGACCACCTGGGAACACCAGGTGCTGTAGGCTTGGGAGACAGACCTGGCAAACAACTCCCCCCAAAACATCAATCCGCCACTGAAAACCCTATGAATACCAGAGATTTACTGACAATAGTGTTTCACCTGGTGTACATAGGGTTGGTATTAGTCGGACACCAACTCGATGGCACCTAACAACAACAAATACTTTGTATGACTGTACTGTGAATACAGTATGGACCTTTGGACCACCTGGAAGGGTTTGGGGACCCATGAGGGTTCCTGGACCACAAGTTGAAAACTGTTTCTGTTTGCATCAGAGATAATTTGCATCCTGCCGTCACCCCTAATTTAGCTGCATGGCCTTAGGCCAACCACTTAACCTCACTGTGTCTCGACTTCCACCTCTGACAAACACAGCCAATCCTAGCAACCTACTCCATAGGGCCTGCAGACTGCAGCCGTAGCACTGTGGCATCCGATCCCATCTGATCTCGGAAGCTAAGCAGGGTTGGGCCTGGTTAGTCCTCGGATGGGAGACCGCCTGGGAACACCAGGTGCTGTAGGCTTGTGAGAAGGACCTGGCACCCCACTCCCCAAAAACAATCAGCCATTGAAAATCCTCTAAATAGCAGAGAAGCACTGACAACAGTGTTTCACCTGTTGTATGTAGGGTCACTGTGAGTTGGACACCGACTCAACGGCACCTGACAACAACAACTCCACTGGCTTGCTGAGAGGATTCAGTAGGTTTGTACCCTAAGAAGGCGATGCCTGGCACTGGGTCTGACTATGTTCTTATGAGGCAGTAGCTGCCATGATGGTGAGGATGTCATCCAGTTACCTGGAAAGAAACTGCCTTATCGATGACGATGGGCTCCTGGGAACAATGTATCAAAGCCTGTCAGTTAGCTGCTCCTGTTCCCTCAGCTGGGAGTAATGTCTCCCAATTCTGAATTCCCAAAGCACGTGGAGAGGAAGGAGCTATTTTTGAAGTATAACGCACACTGAAAAGGACACAAATCTTAAGGCGGCTTGAGGGATTTTCACAGCGTGGTTGCACCCACCATGTAGACTCCATTTGTGAAATACAAGGTTTTCAGTTCCTGAGCGCAGGAACTCTTGCACCCAGAGCTAGGTAATGGCGTGCATAGAGCAGATCTTTAGCACCACGGGATCTAAGGACAAGAGGACGTTCTTAGCTGTGGGTTGGGTGGCAGGGGTTCGGGCAACCCAAAGGACACCTCCTCCTAGCCTCATTACTCCACATAGCGCTTTCTGCAGCTGACTCTCTCAGCAATGAAACACTCCCTTTACTGATGCGATTTTGGAAACAATGTTTCCCACTGAATCAGACTCAGAGGAAAGTCCTTCAAACATCTCCATGATAATCTCAGATTTCATGTGGCATCACAGTTTGAGGTGGGCACATAGTAAGTTAGAGAAACACATTTTTCCTTTGTCATCTAAAGGGTTAACTCCACGCACTTCGTTCCTCCCCAGACCTTTCGGGAATGTATTTGGACCCTCAGTTGGAAGTTTCCTTTCTTTATCCATCCTCTGCTCAAAAACATTTCTCCCCACATTCCATTAAAATTCATATTTTTAAAAAAGATTTTCTTTGTTTTTGTGGTGCAAGGAATCCAACCCAGGGCCCTGTGCATGTTATACAATGCATTTTAATAAACTTAAATGAAAACTTAAAACTCCCGTGGGAAGATGGTAATTTGCCAAAGGACTGACTGTATGAGCTAAGGGACCCTTTTCCCCCACTTTATTGGTAAATGTTGGTGGGTACACAGTAATACAGCATTGGCTTTTTCCATTATGCAACTATTACATCACTTTTGGTCACACTTTTATCAACTTACGACGTTTATGGACACTTTTGACTAATATGCAGTACAACTCACATGCATATTTGGGTTATGGTCCCCGATTTTTCCCATGTACTCATGAAGATGCGTCCTTTACCCTGAGATCATCCTCCCCCCCTTTATCCCTCTACACTGTTTCTCCTCCCCATCCCGCCTTCCACAATCTTCGCTTCCGCTAAGGGATTCTTCCACGGGTTTTTCCTTCTCCAGTGAGAGCCAGGGGCCCCTGAGGGAAGATTGCATTTTGGGTTGCTTTAGGGTAAGGGTGTCCAACCTTTTGGCTTAAAGAGGAATTGTCCTGAGCCACACATAAATTATATAATATAGCTAGTGCATACGCCTAATCAGGGGGTCACAAAGAAAGTAAACGTTGAAAAACACATTATGTTAAAAGTGTGTATGGGGCCCGCATTCCTAGCTGTCCTGGGCCTCATGCGGCCCTAGGGGCATGGGTTAGACACACCTACTTTGGAGCATTTTGCCATATTGACTTTGCTGTTCAGGAAATGGAATGACCTAAAACTGTACACAGTGTTATATTAACCTCCTATCATAAACGTGTTTAGAAAGTGCTTTTGGAAATTCAAGTATTTGCTAACAACATATAAGTGCCATATCCCATTTTACTCACTATTTGAAAAACAACTTTCTTTTTTTTTTGCAGTAACTAGGGGTTGAACCCAGGGCCTCAGGCCTGCATGCTCTGCAAGTGCTGGACCACTGAGCTGTGCCCTCAGCCCATTTTTTTAGTTTATTTGAGACAGGGTCTCACTAAATTACGCAGACTGCCTCTGGTCTCGAACTTGCGATCCTCCTGCCTCCGCCTCCCAAGCAGCTGGGATTACAGGCCTGCGCCACCACGACCGGCTTAAAAAACAACTCTTAATCCAAGAAGTTTCCTGTGTTTCAAAGGGCCAGCGGTAGGGAGAAGAGCATTCTTCGAGAAACTCTTAGTGTTTCTTTGGAAAATGTCCTTCCCCAGGGATCTGTAGAGCAGGGTTCCTGTGAGGGCTGAGGGGCCTGGTCACTTCATGGCTTCAGCAGAAGTGGCTCATCTACCAGAACATTCTATTTCTGGATTATACATAACTAGATCATGTTAACGAGTATTTTACCTTCGCTGTTCAGTGCTTGTGAAGTCCCACCGAGGCAGCCTGTGGCCACCATCACGTGCAGCAGAGGGGAGCCCAGCCATAGAGGGCGAAGGTTTCTTCCCTTGGGTTATGCAGGGTGCTGGGATGGGAGAAGACGGCCCGTTAACAGGGCCGATTCATGCTTCCCCTGTCAACCCAGCCAGAGACTGAGTTTCTACATCCTCCTAAGGCAGAGAGAACACAGCCTCAAGTCTAGAATGGGTCAGGCCAAAGGAAATTTTTATTTGGGAATCAGTATCCATATTGCTATGTTGTTGTTGTTGCTAGGTGCCATCGAGTCGAGTCTGACTCATAGCGACCCCATGTACAGTGAGTGGAACGATACACTCCCCCATTCTGTGCCAGGCACGAGATCTTTTTCATGGTTAAGCCCATTGTTGCAGACATTGTGTCAATCCATCCAGTGCAGGGTTTTCTTTTTTTTTTCTCGCTGCTCTCCCAAACATGATGTCCTTCTCCAGGGGTTGGTCCCTTCTGACCACACGTCCAAATGTAACCAGGTAGGCACTGTGGCGCAAACCTGTAATCCCAGTGTCTTGGGAAGCAGAGGCAGGAGGATCAAGAGTTAGAGACCAGAGGCAGCCTACACAAATTAGCAAGACCCTGACTCAAAATAAAAAATCAGAAAAGGGCTGGAGGTGCAGCTCAGTGGTAGAGCACTCGCCTAGCACATGTGCAGCTCTGCATTCAACCCCCCAGGACTGAAAGAAAAGTCACAAACATTATAGGATATCAGTTGCATTTTCTGGTCTGGGTTGAAGCTCCCCAGCAGTCTGAGGGGTCAGAGGACAAAGAAGGATATCCACAAGAAGAGGGGCAAAGACACAAAATAATACAGAGTCACTAACAATATAAAAGGGGCTGGGATTTAGCTCAGTTGGTAGAGCGCTGCGCTGCAGTCTCTGAGGTCCTGAGTTCAATTCCCAGCACCGCAAAAATGGGAGAAGGGCCTGGCAATCCACTCCCAAGGCAATCCCGAAAACAGTCAGCCATTGAAAACCCTATGAGGGTTGCTATGAGTTGGAGACTGACTGGATGGCACCTAACAACAACAACAACAACAACAACAACAACAACAATGTAGAAAGCTCTCAAGACCAGAGCCATCATCCAAGGGAAAGACTCAGCATCTATCACCATTACTAACCTTCTTTTTAATTTATATTTTAAAACAGCTGATTGCAAGGGAGTGACATTACTGACAATCTCTACCATATTACTAGCTGTTTGACTAACCTATCGGAGGTGATTTCTGTGGCCACACGTAACAAAATTTACAAATTTTGCAAAATCGGCTCAACAAACTGAACAAAAACCTATGATAAGCAATGACAAAAAAAACCGTGGGGAGGGGAGAGAATCTGATTTTCAGAGTTGCCACAAAATATATACACACATATTTATGTACAGATATATGTATCAAACATATACATATCCATAACATACATGCACTCACACGTACATGCGTACACGCGTGTGTGGAGACAGACAGAGAGGGCGTGACTTACTATGTAGTCCTGACTGGCCTTGAACTCAGTGCCATCGCCAGCCTCCCACGTAGCTGAGATTACAGGTATGTGTTACCATTTCCGCCCTTCATCATATTTTAAATGTCCAGGTTCCAATGGGGAAAAAATGATTAAGAAAACAAAACAAAACAGGGAAAGAAAGCTGGGCATGGTGGCTCACACCTGCAATTCCAGTACTCAAGAGACTAAGGCAGGAGGATCGTGAGTTCCAGGACAGCCTGGGACACATAATGAGACTCTATCTCAAAACCAAAACCAAACAAAACAAAGACTCCCAAACAAGCAGACAAACAAAGAATCAACAACAACAAAACACAACCAGAAAGAAAAAGCATGGCCCACACCGAAATAACAGAAAGGAATAAACACTGTCAGGAAACCCAGACTGGATTTATCAGATCTTAAATGAACTCTTTTATATTATGTTCACAGATCTAGAAAGGAACAATACATTAAAAACTAAAGGAAACCACGAGACATGCCTCACCGGATAGAGAATATTAAAGAGAGAGAAATTATAAAAAGGAACCAAGTAGAAATATTATAGCATTGAAAAGTATAATAACTGAAACTTAAAATTCACTAGAGGGGTTCCACAGAAGATGTGAGCAGGCAAAAGAGCGAACCGGTGAATATGAAGATAGGACCATCGAAATTGGATGGTCTAACAAGCAGAAATTTAAAAAAGGAGGAAAAAGTGACAGAACCTAAGAGGCCTGTGACCAGCTGTGTCAAATGTGCATAAGGGGAGCCTCAGCGAAGACACAGAAAGGAGAAAGAAATACTATTTGAAGAATTAAAGCTGGAAACTTCCCAAATGTTGATGAAAGACATAAATCTACACAGCCAAAAAGCTTCATAAACTCCAAGTATGTAACTCAAAGAATTCAAACCACGACACTGAATGAGCAAGCTGTCAATGGACAGAGAGAATCCTGAAAGCAGGAAGACAAGTGACTCATGTACAAGAAATATTCAGGAAGATTAACAGCCGACTTCTCATCAGAAAACACTTCCATCCAAAGACACAAACAGGTTAAGAGTGAAAGGATGGACAAAGGTGTTCCCAACAAATTGTAAATGAAAGGGAGCTGGGTGGCTAATCTGGTATCAGACAAAACAGATTTAGGATGAACACTGTTGTAACAGACAGAGGACAGGACATAAAATTGGACAAAAGTTTAGCTAGACTGACCAAGAAAAGAGAAAACACTTGAATTATTAAAATCAGGAAAGATAGCAGAAAAATAACTGCTCTGACACCAAGGAAATAAAAAGATCTATAACAATACTGTGGAAGTCGTAGACCAATGAATTGAATAATGTAGACAAAACACCTAGAAACACAAAACTACAAAAGTGGAGTCAAAGGAGAAATTGGAAATATGAATAGACCTATAAACAGAAAACTTCCAGCAAAGAACGGCCTAGGGCCAAATGGCTTCACTGGTGAATTTTACCAAGCATTTAAATAAGAGCTGATATGATCCTTCTCAAATTCTTCAAAAAATAGAAGAGGAGGGAGCATTTCCAAACTCATTCTATTAGCCCAGCACTTTCCTGGTACCACCAACATCACAAAGAAAATTACAGAGCAATACCCCTTATAAGGCTGAGATTTAGCTCAGTTGGTAGAGCACTGCACTGAAGTCTCTGAGGTCCCAAGTTCAATTCCCAGGACCGCAAAAATGGGAGAAGGACCTGGCAATCCACTCCCAAGGCAATCCCGAAACAGTCAGCCATTGAAAACCCTATGTGGGTCGCCATGAGTTGGATACCAACTGGACAACACCTAACAACAATCCCTTATAAATACAGACTAAAATATCCTTAGCAAAATGCTAGCAAAAGGAATCCAGCAACATATTCAAAGGCTGATATACCAAGAACAAGTGGGATTCTTTCCAGGAATGCCGGGGAGGTTCACTTAGGAAAATCACTCCATGTAGTAATGTTAATAGAAGGAAATGGCTGTTTTCCGGGTATGGAGTTCCTTTAGGAGTGATGAAAATATTCTGCAATTAGATAGTGGTGATATCTGCACAACTTTGCGAGCATGCGAAGAGCCCATAAACATTACATTTTTAAATAGTTGAAATGTTGAATTTGAGGTTAGGTGAATTTGCCTTAAAAATCAAGCAGACTGATTATAGCTTGGAGGACGGCAGCAGACCTGGGTCACTGCCCCAGGCTCAGTACCCTAAGTGTGCCTCGGGAGCAGAGGCCCTGAAATCATCTCAAAGTGCCGCAGCTAGTGATCCTCGGGCGCTCATGCTCAGAGTTGTTGGCCCAGCTCGGGCTGAGTGTTAACTGTGGGCTCACAGTGTGTCTCGGCTGAGCTCCTTTGTCCCATCCACCTCTGGAGAGACAATGCCGCTGTCTGCAGGGTGGGAGAGGGGCCAGAGGCCAGGAGGAGCTTCCTGCTCTTGCCAGGCGGTCGCCGTCTGTGCCCATCAACAGAGGAGACTGGCAGGACCCTGTGTGTGGCTAACAGGAAAGGGTCAGAGCCTGTGGCCAGCCCTGAGGCTCTCGAGGGTCCTCACCACTGATCCTGGGCAGGGGAAGTGGGACTTGTTAGTGGCAGGGCATTCATCATGAGGATATCCCCTTTGCACATCCAACCTCCTCGCTAGTAAGGCACCTACGTGGGCAGTGGCAGGGTTTCCAGATCATTTGTGCACCTGGGTCCTCGCGGCATGAGCTCAAGTGTCAGCTTGAAAACACGAAGAACCGCTTAGATCACTGTTCACTGTTCATCTTTTTCTTTTGCTCTTGGACCACACGGCTGTGGCAGTTTAATGAGAAGGCAGATCATGTCACAGCACTGAATGCAGACAACAGGCTTTCATCCACTCGCGCTAATCAGCGCCAGCCCGCGGGATGACAGCATCCTGCTTTCCTGTTAATTACCCGATTTTATTAACCTCCAGACGCTTGACTGGTTTCTAAAGATTTACCCATGGTAATTAACCGTGGCAATTTGTCTGGAATATGGCATGCGTTTGGCTCGGATATGCAGTGAGGACCCCGGTTTCAAAGCAGCCGTGGTGAACTCCTACGATCTGTGATCAAACAGCAGAAGGGTTTAAGACAGACGCGGCTAATTTTCCAAGGTCTCTCGCCGATGCTGATTATTCCAAAGCGTCCTGATGACTCAGCAGAGAAGAAGTGCTCAAGACATACTTTAAACAGCTCTGTTTACCTCAAGGAGGGTCAGACTCTTTGGACAGATTTGATTTCTAATATGACTTCACAAGACATCTTTGGTAGAAGGGTGGGAGAAGTTTTTGTTTGCTTATTTTTTTGCGGTACTGTGGGTTGAGCCCAGGGCCTCGAGCTTGCATGCTCTGCAAGTGCTGGACCACTGAGCTGCACCCCCCGCCCATGTTTTTACTTTTTGAGACAGGGTCTCGCTTAGTTACGAAGACTGCCTCTGGTCTCAAACTTGCGATCCTCCTGCCTCCGCCTCCCAAGCCGCTGGGATTAGAGGTGTGCGCCACTGCGCTGGTGTGGAGAAGTTTTAACCTAAAGAATTCTTTAACTTTGCTGGAATTAGCATCGCTAGGGTTGTTTCTGCTTAGCATGCATCCAAAGGCCTGTGGCTGAAGTGTGCTCAGAAATACATCTTTAGGAATTGTTTTCTAATTTGTCCTTCAGGCAGTCACAACAGATTTCTCTTTCCAAAGGGTTTCCTGAGATGGATGTTGTGTTGTTGTTAGGTGCCGTCGAGTCGGTATCCAACTCATAGCGATCCTCATAGGGTTTTCAATGGCTGTTTCAGGATTACCTTGGGAGTGGATTTCCAGGCCCTTCTCCCATTTTTGCGGTGCTGGGAATGGAACTCGGGACCTCAGAGACTGCAGCGCAGCACTCTACCAGCTGAGCTAAATCCCCGCTCCTGAGATGGATAGAACCATTTTATACAAGCTAGTCATTTATTATTTATTTATTATTTGAGGTGGTGCTGGAGATGGAACCCAGGGCCTGGTGCGTGCCAGGCAAGTGCTCTGCCACTGAGTTATGATCTCAGCCTCATAGGAATTTTAGAATCAACCTCTGCCTCAATCAGTAGAACCACTGCCTCCTCGGCCACCCAGGCTAGAAACCTGTGAGTCAGCTGGTGTCACCCGGGACCAGTGCCTCTGCCCACCAGTCCACCCAGCCAATCAACTCCTTGAAGTCCAGCCCTCCAACCTCAGTCCAGCTGGTCTATGTCGGGGCCTGTTGGGGATTTTTAAAATGCACCCCATAACTAGGGTCCCTCATACTAGCCTGAGGGACTGACCTTTAGCCGACCCCAGGGCCTCATTCCACTCACTCACTCCTACCCCTCCCATCAAGGGAACAAAGATGGCCCCTGACCAGCCCCAACCACCTCAATTTTGATTGGTTACCCCTAATGCCTCAGTTAAATAACTGCCCCTACCTGGCAGGTATGACGGTTTACCTGCTGTACCTGTCAGGAATGTGCCCTGATTGGCTAACCTCAGTACACCCCCCCCTCCGGGACACTATGTAAGCAAGGCTACTGGACCCCACTTCACCCTTTATCTCTCACCGTCTCTCAACTGCTGTCCAGATCCCATCACCTTGACCCAGTGCTCCCCAATCCAGCGGAAGATCTCCAAGCAAGCTGACTTGTCAAGATCAGGGGCCCCAAAGCACCGAAGGCTACAAGCAAGCCATCAAGAGCCTCCCAATTCCTCCCACTCTTGGGCAGGAGGGAGGCAGAGAAGGCGAGCTGTGAGAGTCAAGACCACTGGACCTCCAGCCCAGCGGAACACCAACTGCTTGTAGCTGTGCCTTTAAGGCTGAGCTGTTCCACCAGTGAGACTGCAGTATTCTATGCTGCAGGCTTAGAGCTAGCACTTGAGCCCTTGACAGGGGCTGCTTGCTGATTGCACCCCACTTGAGGAGGAACCCAATAAATTTTCCCTCTCCTGTTTCCCACAGAAGGTCTCAAGAGGCCCTTCTTTGGTGCCGCTGGCCACTACATCAACCCAGTCCAGTGGGTCCCCGATACCCACTCGGTGTCAGGGCAAGGCTGTGAACTCTGCCAGGCCTGAGCCAAACCCCAACAGGGGCCCATCTGGGCGTTATTCTAGCAGGTTCCCAACTGGTTCTCCTGTCTCTGGCTCCTGCATTTTGAATCTACCATCTTGCGTCTCTAGTTGCTTTGAGGTGAGTTCAGGGCAAACCTTGCCTAGGTACTCCAAAGCGTGACAGCCGTGAAGAGCTCCCCATGACTGCGGACAAACTGAGTTCCTATAACAGTACGCAGCACCCTCCAAGCCCTGACGCTTTTATGCCTCCAGCCCAACATTCCCAGGTCCTGCCTCCTGGAATCACTAGGCTAGTGTACAGCACCATAATCTCTTTCATCTTTCTATTCTCTCCGCAACTTTGTCCCTTCTGCACAAACTATACTTCTCCTTTCCACACTGTATATACTGTGGTCCCACAAATTAAGAAACAAAACTCTACACATAGACACATATTCACATATATTGACATTCGTGCCATTTGTTTTGAAAACATCAGTTCGGGGTTGGGGGTGTAGCTCAGTGAGTGACAGACCATGTGCTTAGCATATGTGAGGTCCTGGGTTCAACTCCCAGTTCCAAAAAAAAGAACAACAACAACAACAAAAAAAAAACAAGTCAGTCTAATGGCTACCCAACACTCAGTTATATGGACTTATCATAATCTAACAATGTCTCTAATATTGTACATTTAGGCTATTTCCAATTTTTACTGTAATATAAGAACTACAACTTTCTTATGTTAAATCGTTATCCTCATATCTAGCTATTTCCTTAGAAATATTTCTATTAGTGGAATTACTGGATTAAAAAATGAGAGACTGTATAGGCCAGGTGCCATGGTGCACACCTGTAATCCCAGGAACTTTGGAGGCTGAGGCAGGAGGATCATGAGTTAGAGGCCAGAGGCAGCCTGTGCAACTTAGAGAGACCCTGTCTCCAAATTAAAATATAAAATAGGGACTAGGGGTGCAGCTCAGTGACAGAGTACTTGCTTCGCATGCACGAGGCCCTATGTTCAACCCTCAGTACCACAAAAAAAAGAGAGAGAGAAGTTATGTAAAACACTCATTACATTTTTTCCAAATTGACACCAGCTTTCTGAAGAGCAATTTACTCTTTTACCTTCAGCATATAAAAATGTCCCAACATACATATTCTCATCAACACTGGTTGTTATCTTTTAAAAAAATCCATGTAGCTAATTTGAGATTATTTGTGAAACTTAAACCCTTTTTCCACATGATTATTAGCCATTAAAACCTCCCCTGTGGATTTTCTGAGTTCTTTGTTCATTTTCTTTTGTGATAATCATATTTCCCTTAACTTGTAAGTGTTCTTACATATTAAGAACTTGATGAGGCATTTTAATTCAGAATTTTACAGCTCCTATCACAAGTTCAGTTACGAACAGTTTTCTTTTTGTTCTATCTTCCCTAGGTTTTGACATCAGGGTTGTAAGTGTTTCATAAATGAATCACGTAGCTTTCGATCTTTTCTGTTTATCCAGAAATACACACAGGATGAATCACATCTGTTACTTTTTTGGGTTTGATTTCACACATGATTTTGTTCTTTTTTACTTAACTTCTTGGGCTGAATTCTTTCCAAATAAAGGAAAGCACCTTTGTTAGTTGTTGTTAGGTGCCGTCGAGTTGGTATCTGACTCATAGCGACCCTCATAGGGTTTTCAATGGCTGTTTCGGGATTGCCTTGGGAGTGGATTGCCAGGTCCTTCTCCCATTTATGCGGTACTGGGAATTGAACTCGGGACCTCAGAGACTGCAGCGCAGCGCTCTACCAACTGAGCTAAATCCCAGCTGGGTAGAGATTTGACTTTACCCCACACATCTGATAGATAAGATTTCTACCTCCACATTTTATAAATAGTCCATCTTGCAATTTCTTCTTCGATTAAATAATACGAAGCTTTAAAAAGGTATTTTTTGTTTTCTCCATAAACACATGAAATTACTAATATGATTTTAGTGGATTGTACGGGAACTTGTTACATAGTGGGAAAATACAGTGAGGTTTTCTCTGTGACCTAGTGTATGATCAATCTTAATTGCCCAGGTTCTCACAGTCTTAGTAGCTTAGCTTAACAGACGTTACCATATGCCCTTCTCTGTGTGGGAGGCAGATTCTCGAGGGAAAGAGTGCTCTCTTCTCTGAAATTCATATCTTCTCCAGGATCAGCAATGCTATTCTAGCTCTGTCTCTTATCATCTCTCCTCTGGACGACTCAATAAATGGAGAACTGGAGTCTCTGCCTGCTGTCTCTGCAAAGCCTCTCAAACACCCACCTCTTATTCAGAAGGTTTTCTGCTTTTGCCAGCTATGTAATCTAGGTCAGACCTTTTCCTGGTGATCTCCACAGCCTGTCACAACCTCACCCTGTCTGCCTTTCCAGGCTCCTGCCTGTCATTCTGCCTTCTGGGTTCCCGCTCTCACCTCCCCCGCCTTCACACTCCAGGTGCCCCCAGCTACCAACCAGTCCCGAATCCCACCATTTTCTTACTTTGCGTATTGACATCATCTCCCCGCTGTCACTATTTCACATTCTATGTGATCACCACTTGGCACCACAGATTTAGACCAGTGTCTTCCATAGGTCTCCTAAGGCTTCTCGTTGGGTCTGCAGGTCTGCACAGAGCCTCTATCTGCACTACCTCTTAAGGGGACTTTTTTTTTTTTTCTTTTATTCTTTTTTGGGCCTTGCACATACTTTGCCAGTGCTTCACCACTGGGCTGCACTGAAGCACTTTTTTTTTTTTTTTTGCAGTACTGGGGGTTGAACCCAGGGCCTCGCACCTGCATGCTCTGCAAGTGCTGGAACACTGAGCTGCACCCCCAGGCCATTTTTTTTTACTTTTTGAGACAGGGTCTCGCTAAGTTACGCAGACTGCCTCTGGTCTTGAACTTGAGATCCTCCTCCCTCCGCCTCCCAAGCCACTGGAATTACAGGCGTGTGCCACCGCGCCCAGCACTACATTTTTTATTTTTTATGAGTCAGGGTCTCGCTAAGTTACGCAGGCTGCCTCTGGCCTTGAACTCCTACTCCTCCTGCCTCTGCCTCCCTAACCACTGGGATTATAGATGGGAGCCACTACGCCTAGCTTTAAGGGGACTCTTGTAGCTGATAAAAATGCCTTCCCAGCACTCGAACTTAGAATGCAAGCTCTAGGCAGAAAGAGCCCCAGCACTTGCTCAGAGCCAGTGTGAGAAACGGCTGCGAGGAGAATGCCCAAACTCCTTTGCAAGGCACGCTCGAAGGTTCTTTTCACAAAATCCACCTGGTGACTCTCCTTTAGAGTCCAGTCTGTAGGAGACACCTGACAGTTACTGCAGCTCGGAACGCTCCCGATGAGAACACCAGGATGTCTAAGCCATGGTGTCTCTCTCTTGGGCAGGCCGCCCCAAGCGCAGACGCTCTTTCTCCCAGGCCTAGCTGTTACAATGTGGCAGACAGCTTTATAACTTATACTTCTCAGCCTGAGTCTCTGCACCTATGAAATGAAGGGAACTAACACCTGCTTTGCAGAGAGTGCTTGAGGAGGCAAGTGGGGTGTCTGGAAGATCAGAGCAACACACATGTATTGACTGGTGCTGAGGTTATAATTCCCCATGTGTCTGTCAGCTTCTTGTGCTGTGGGGGCTTGCATGTTGCTGTGATGCTGAAAGCTATGCCACCCATATCTCAGATACCAGCAGGGCCACCTATGGTGGACAGGTTGCAGCTGAGCTTTCAGACTAAGACAGACTAGGGAGAAGGACCTGGCAGCCCACTCCTGAAATAATGAGCCATTGAAAACCCTGTGAATAGCAGAGAAGCACTGTCAAATACAGTGCTGGAAAATGAGCTCCCCAGGCTAGAAGGCATTCAAGAAATGACTGGGGAAGAGCTGCCTCCTCAAAGTGGAATGGACTTCCATGATGGGCATGGAGTAAAGCCCCTGGGACCTCTTTTTGCCGATGCGACACAACTCAAAATAAGAAGAAACACAGCGTCTGCAACAATGGACTCAAGCATTAAGAAAAGATGGTGTGCGTGGCACGGTGTTGGGTGACAACAGAAAGGGTATAATCACCCCGGTCCCCTCGACTGGGAACCCCCATTCGAGAGGGAAAGCTAGAAGCCTGATTGGCAAACAGGCCATGGAGGGCGTGGTGAGTGCTATGGGTCAATAAAGGAAGAGACCTGTGGAGGGGAAGCGAGGAAGAGGTGGCCTTGGAGAAGGCTGCAGACAGCTGAAGGACGGGAATGAGCATGCCACACGCAGAGGGACCAAAGGCACAGAGCGACCAAAGGCGCAGAGCGACCAAAGGCGCAGAGGGACCAAAGGCGCAGAGGGACCAAAGGCGCAGAGGGACCAAAGGCGCAGAGCGACCAAAGGCGCAGAGGGACCAAAGGCCCAGAGCGACCAAAGGTGCAGAGCGACCAAAGGCGCAGAGGGACCAAAGGCGCAGAGCGACCAAAGGCGCAGAGGGACCAAAGGCGCAGAGCGACCAAAGGCGCAGAGCGACCAAAGGCGCAGAGGGACCAAAGGCGCCGCCAGGCAGGAGGAGCAGAACTGCCAGGCTGGGGTGCGGGAGCGCAGGGAGCAAGCTCCAGGAGGCCAGGCCGGCCACTGCAGAGCAGGTGGAGAGAGCGGGGCGGAGGCGGGACAGGCGGGGCTGAGGACCATCGCTGGGCCCTAACAGTCATCTGCCTGTCTCGGTGGTTTATAGTACTATGTGGGCCTTTTATGATAAGCAGTTCCACATACTCTTAAAGTGGCTAACGTGTAAGGAAGAAAGTAAACAGTCATTAATTAGAAATAATATTAGAGCCAGAGGCACAGCACTGTGGTAAAGCAAGTGCTTAGCGTGTGTGAGGCCCAGGGTTCAATTCCTATCACCAAATAACAACAACAACAACAATCATAATTTTTTGGCAGCTCTGGCGGTCAAACCCAAGGCCTTTTGCATGCTACGCATGCGCTCTGCCACTGCCTCCCACAGGAAGTACTTTATTTTTCCTTTCTTTCTTCTTCTTCTTCTCCTTCTGTTGTTGTTGTTGTTTGGTTTTTTTGAGACAAGGTCTTACTGTGTAGCTCAGGCTGGCCTGGAACTTGCTACGTAGGCCAGGCCAACATCAAACTTGCATCTGTCTTCCTGCCTCAGCCTCCCAAATGATGGGATCACAGGTGTGTGCCACCATGCCCAGCCCCCAAAATAACTTTAGTAGCTAATTCTTATTATCATTTCCACGTGTCTGTCAGCTGGTCATGCTATGGGGGCTTGCGTGTTGCTGTGATGCTGAAAGCCATGCCACTGGTATCTCAGATACCAGCAGGGCCACCCATGGTGGACAGGTTTCAGCTGAGCTTCCAGATCAAGACAGACTAGGGAGAGGGACCTGGCAGCCCACTCCCGAAACAATTAGCCATTGAAAATCCTATGAACAGCAGAGAAGCATTGTCAACTATGGTGCTGGGAAATGAGCTCCCCAGGTTGGAGGACATTCAAGAAACGACTGGGGAAGAGTTGCCTCCTCAAGGTAGAGTCGACTTTAATGACAGGAATGGAGTGAAAAGCCCGAGACTTCCTTTTGCTGGGGTGGCACGACTCAAAATGAAAAGAAATACAGTGTCTGCAACAACGGGCTCAAACCTAAAAAAGATGATGTGCATGGCACAGTGTATGGTTGTGCTTTGTTCTGTTGTACATAGGGTCACTATGAGTCACATCCGACCTGACAGCACCTAACAGCAGCAATCTTTATTGAGAGCTCACTGTGTGCCTCATATCATTTAAACATTTCATTTTCCCAATAATTCCGTGTGCTAAATGCTACTGTTGCTTTTTTATAGAAGAGGAAATGCGACACAGAGAACTTAGTAAACACGCCGGAGCTGACGTGGGGAATACGTTTAGCAGCAGGATTTGAACCAGACAGCGTGACTGGAAAGACGATGCTCTGAGTCGTGACAGGATCCTGCCCCTGTGGGTTACGGAGCTATAGCTATTATGAGTCACTTACTGGATGGCACACACAGGTCCTCCTGAGTTTATAACAATTGTTGCACATGCTAGCAGCAAAGGTACGTTTGCGATTCATAATCCATAATCCATTATCAGGAATTCACACAGCTTCAAATTCTATTTACTATTAAGGAGTAGGGTACGTTTGCGATTCATAATCCATAATCCATTATCAGGAATTCACACAGCTTCAAATTCTATTTACTATTAAGGAGTAGGCTCTAGAGGAACATGAGAAGAATTTATCCCACAAGAAAAATAAACAGCTCTAATTAATTAGCATTTCAATCATCACTCTCAGTCTGTAAGCTCACTAAGTCTTTCTCCATGCATATATATTTTCTATAGGACTGAGGGGTTTAACTCAGGGTCTCCCTCATGCTAGGCAAGTGCATTCACTGAAGAACATCCAAGGCCCTTTTTAAAAAATTTTGAAACAGGGTCTCCCTAAGTTACGTAACCTATCTTTGGCCTCAAACTTGTGATCCTCCTGCCTCAGCCACCAGAGAGGGTGGGATTGCAGGCCTGTGTCACGGTGTCCACCTTTATCTATAATTATGACTCGTGTTTGTAGGGGTCAACATGTAATCAGTTTGCAAATAGGTAGTGACCTTCTCTCCTGGGGTTACCAACAACCTACACTAATCAGACAGCAAGGATGAATTTTATCATTTAAATAATTCTGGGTGGAGAAAGTGAGCAGGCAAAATAGTCTGAGCATTGGTAAAAAAAAAAAATCGTTTCAATGACTCAGTTTGCAGGAGGAGGTCCTTGTTAACGCATACTCCCTGACGGGCCCAGAGCTCCCCTGGCTGAAGCCGCCCGGCTCCCGGAAGTGTGGGCCTCACTTACGCTGCCATCGTGGTTAGGGCAGGAGAGCGGCTTTCCCGCAGCCACAGCAGTGACCGTCTCCAGGATGGACGACTCCTCGACGTTGCTGCCTGGCGTCCGCTGCAGCACATCCATGAGGTTCGTGATGAAGAAGTTGTTCTGCAAAGCGCCCACCCCTTTCTCGGGCAGGATGGAAGTCTGGCGGCAGACCGGGCAGGACAGGGTCAGGCTGTGGGCCGGGATGTAGTTCTGCAGACACCTGTTGGGGAGCAGATGGGGGACATCAGCAAAAAGTCGCGCACAGGCCAGAGTTCCCACCCACACTCTCAGCGACTATGTGGCTGTAGGGAGAAATTGGGAGGAAATTGGCAAAAACCCCAAAACTGGGAAAACAGTGTTTAAAGATCTGGTTTGTAAATTAGAAATTTAGGGAAAATGAAGGTAACCTGGTTGGACATTTGTACAAAACCCTTCACAAATCCCTGGAACGTGATTGGACAATTGGACTCAAAGCTGATTGGCTCAGGCCATTCTGTGGGCGAGCTATATAAGGAGCTGCACTGTGGCAGCTCGATCTTTTTTCCTCCAGGAACACCAGTGAGGAAACAGCTCTCTCTCTCTCTCACTGAGACCATCAATAAGGAAAGAACTCACTCTCCGCCGAGACCACCGACATGGAAGCATCTGCCCTTGAGGCGGTATAAGAGCTGCTAGCACTTAAAGCTGTACACTTTGGGTTTTCTCTCTGCCTTCATAAGGGCAGAGAAATAAAGAGCTGTGTTTGTCCCTGCAAGGCAAAAGCGCCCAAGGCTTTTCCTTTCTCCCATCTCTGCTGGCATCCCAAGGGCCACAGGAATCTGTGCCCCTCACCTGAGGGTCCCGAGTGAATTGTGTTTAGTATCTGTGTGCGTGGCAGCGCTGCCTGTCTAAACATCCGAGCCAGACCAGGAAGCATGCGCCCCACATGTGGCCACTTTGCAGAAACTCCCTTGCTGGTGTCCTTCACCAGAGAAGTGATGTTTCAGAAACCAAGGGCTAAGTTGCCCTCATGCTGGCTCAGCCACCGACAGGGCAAATCACTGTGCTCAAGGAAAATAAAGCTGTCACAGGCTTCCACAGTGTTTTCCAGAGCCCTGGCAGGCAGGAGTGGTGGGGGGATGAGCAGCTGTGGCCTCGCAGGGAGCCTGAGAGAAAGGCAGACTCTTCAGCCCCCAAGACCTGCCAGGGCAGATGCCTCTGTGATTCCTACACACGTTAAAGTCTGAGAAGTATTTTTCTACAAGAACTAGCCTTGGGTTCTCGAATGTGTGGACCGCTACGCTTGGAAGACACACGTCAGATGTTTGCGCTAATATCCAAATCCATTTTGTAAACAAAACCCTAAGCAGGTGTTAAAAATACATCAGAGAGGAAACGTTTGGTGGAAGCAGGATTGGGCCACCCAGATCACTAGGCTCACTGTCTCTCCTTGTTTCTTTTCAACAGTTGTCCATTTAATCCATTTAATTAAAGACATGTATGACTAGCAGGCTGTCATAGGACCCCAGGCCAAGGCAGGAGTTTGAGGTCCGTAAGTTTGAGGCCAGCCAGCTTAAGGTCAGCATGGGCTACAGAGCAAGACCTTGTCTCACAGGAAAAACAAAAAAACAGAAAAAGAATAAAGGAAAAGAAAGCTGAGAGCCATGGCACATGCCTATAATCCCAACATTTTGGGAGGCTGAGGCAGGATTATGAGCTCAAGGCCAGAGGCAGCCTGTGCAATTCAGTGAGACCTTGTCACAAAATAAAAAATAAACAGGGCTGAGGGTGTCGCTCAGTGGTACGGCCCTTGGCTAGCATGCATGAGTCCCTGGGTTTAACCTCCAAACTGGAAAAAAAAAAAAAAAAAAATATATATATATATATATATATATACACACATATATATTGTTGTTGTTGTTAGGTGCCGTCGAGTTGGTATCCGACTCATAGCGACCCTCTGTACAACAGGGGAAACACTATTGTCAGTGCTTCTCTGCTGTTCATAGGGTTTTCAATGGCAGATTGATTTTTGGGAGGGGGTTGCCAGGTCCTTCTCCCAAGCCTACAGCTTCTGGTGTTCCCAGGTGGTCTCCCATCCAGGTA